>OY755172.1:12420965-12559674 GCA_963576735.1 Bedellia somnulentella | reverse complement strand
AACAACTCAGCTCGTTTGAGGCTCAGCTCCTGCTGCGATGGGTGATCTATCTATCTATCTATCTATCTATCTATCTATCTATCTATATATCTATCTATCTATCTATCTAACTAACTAACTAACTATCTATCTATCTATCTATCTATTTATCTATCTATCTATCTATCTATTGTAACGTTATTTCTAAATCCTGGGATGTTGTACCCAGAAGCCAGAAATAACTAAAAAAAATAGGAAAAGGAAGGATAGAAAATAAATGTAAGACATATATGTCACAACAATTTTTATTTTAAATAAAATATCCTAAATTATAAAACCTAACAAAAACCTAAACACAAAACTTATAATATATATATTAAATACAACTCAGCTCGTTTGTGGCTCAGCTCCTGCTGCGATGGGTGATCTTAACTGGAGCAGCTCGTGTCCAGCAGGTGCCTGCGCCAGCAAGGACTGTTAAACGTGATTGAACCATATACAACGATAGAACGATATATAAACGATAGAACGATATATAAAAAGATGTATTTAAAAGGCAAGCTCTCATAATTGGTTGGCAAAAGTTTTGGAATCATACTTCTACGATATGAAGAACGATATATAGAACGATATATAAACGATAGAACGATATATAAACGATAGAACGATATATAAAATGGTATATAAACGATAGAACGATATAAAGAACGATAGATATAAACGATAGAACGATACATAAACGATAGAACGATATATAAATGATAGAACGATATATAAACGATAGAACGATAAATAGAACGATAGAACGATATATAAACGATAGAACGATATATTAACGATAGAACGATATGAAGAACGATAGATAGAACGATAGAACGATAAATAGAACGATAGATTGATATATAGAACGGTAAATAAACGATAGAACGATAAATAGAACGATAGATATAAACGATAGAACGATACATAAACGATAGAACGATATATAAACGATAGAACGATATATAAACGATAGAACGATAAATAGAACGATAGAACGACATATAAACGATAGAACGATATATAAACGATGAAACGATATATAGAACGATATATAGAACGATATATAAACGATAGAACGATAAATAGAACGATAGAACGATATATAGAACGATATATAAACGATAGAACGATGAGTAAACGATAGAACGATATAAAGAACGATAGATAGAACGATATATAAACGATAGAACGATAAATAGAACGAAAGAACGATATATAGAACGATATATAAACGATAGAACGATTATTAAACGATAGAACGATATAAAGAACGATAGATAGAACGATAGAACGATATATAAACGTTTGTACGATATATAAATAATAGAACGATATATAAAACGGTATATAAACGATAGATTGATATAAAGAACGATAGATATAAACGATAGAACGATACATAAACGATAGAACGATATATAAACGATAGAACGATATATAGAACGATATATAAACGATAGAACGATAAATAGAACGATACAACGATATATAAACGATAGAACGATATATAAACGATAGAACGATAAATAGAACGATAGAACGATATATAAACGATAGAACGATATATAGATCGATATATAGAACGATATATAAACGATAGAACGATAAATAGAACGATAGAACGATATATAGAACGATATATAAACGATAGAACGATAAATAGAACGATAGAACGATATATAAACGATAGAACGATATATAAACGATAGAACGATATATAAACGATAGAACGATATATAAAACGGTATATAAACGATAGAACGATATAAAGAACTATAGATATAAACGATAGAACGATACATAAACGATAAAACGATAAATAGAACGATAGAACGATATATAAACGATAGAACGATATATAGAACGATATATAGAACGATATTCAAACGATATAACGACATATGGAACGATATATAGAACGATATATAAACGATAGAACGATAGAACGATATATTAACGATAGAACGATATATAAAAAGATGGATTTAAAAGGCAAGCTCTCATAATTGGTTGGCAAAAGTTTTGGAATCATACTTCTACGATATGAAGAACGATATATAGAACGATATATAGAACGATATATAAACGATAGAACGATACATAAACGATAGAACGATATATAAACGATCGTTCTATTTATCGTTCTATCGTTTATGTATCGTTCTATCGTTTATATCCATCGTTCTTTATATCGTTCTATCGTTTATATACCGTTTTATATATCGTTCTATCGTTTATATATCGTTCTATCGTTCTGTCTATCTATCTATCTATCTATCTATCTATCTATCTATTGTAACGTTATTTCTAACTCCTGGGATGTTGTACCCAGAAGCCAGAAATAACTTAAAAAAAAAAGGAAAAGGAAGGATAGAAAATAAATGTAAGATATATATGTCACAAAAATTTTATATTTTAAATAAAATATCCTAAATTATAAAACCTAATAAAAACCTAAACACAAAACTTATAATATATATATTAAAAACAACTCAGCTCGTTTGTGGCTCAGCTCCTGCTGCGATGGGTGATCTTAACTGGAGCAGCTCGTGTCCAGCAGGTGCCTGCGCCAGCAAGGACTGTTAAACGTGACTGTCAAGGGGGCTGCGACTCCGGAAAGCCCGTCGGTAAAGGCAGCTCGAAGACAAAGGGGCTGCGACTCCAGGGAGCTCGATGACAAGGGGGCTGCGACTCCAAGAAGCCCGTCGATAAAGGCAGCTGAAGAAGGGCCTGCGGCTCCATGAAGCTTACTTCAAAAAAAATAAAGGGGGCAGCTCGAGAATAAGGGGCTGCTTTTCCAGACGGGTATGAATAAAATCAGTCCAGAATATCCCACGTTCTTTTAATTTCTTCCATAATAATGATGAATATCGACTTCGGTAAAGGGTCTTTAGTGTCCAATTCCAATATTTGTTTCAGAATGATCCACCCATCGCCCCAGGTGCTGAATATATACCACCATCTGCGAACAAGCATGACAAATTTAAAATTTTGAAATAACAAATATTCCTTAAAAGAGGTATCAAAGAAAGTAGTCTTAATTACAAGGAGAGATTTTTGATGATTTAGGATTATATATTAGAAAACAAATTAAGGAAGGACAATAAATTAGGAACATTATCTATCCACTTACAATATTAAACAATACATTCATATTAAAATTATACAAAAATTTAGAAAATTAAATTAAATAAATTGTAAGTCTACAACCTAACACTAGCAACCTTCTTGCAGAAAACTAATGGCTCACAGCCAATTTTGAAATAAAGAAAATAATTATCTGACAGTAAACAATATTGTCAAAATAGTTATTTGCGAGAAAAATCTGGAAGTGCTTGAACATAGGCTCAAAGATAAATGAGTTGAGAATATTCTACTAATATCTATATTGTGAATAGAAATAACGGCAGTGTAGTGAAAATGGTGTGTGTGTTCAAAATGTGTCGTGCAATTTAAATGTGTATTACATAGTGTGAAATAATAATAAAAATATGTGTGTAAAACGTGGGTTAAATTAAATTCCCTAAATCCTTTTCAGAATAAGTGTCTGATAAAAAAGGTAAGTCAAACATCATGAACTGTTCCACATCTCACATACATAACACAAAATGTACATTACACTATCTATCGTTTATATATCGTTCTATCGTTTATGTATCGTTCTATCGTTTATATCTATCGTTCTTTATATCGTTCTATCGTTTATATACCGTTTTATATATCGTTCTATCGTTTATATATCGTTCTATCGTTCTATCGTTCTATCTATCTATCTATCTATCTATCTATCTATTGTAACGTTATTTCTAACTCCTGGGATGTTGTACCCAGAAGCCAGAAATAACTAAAAAAAAAGGAAAAGGAAGGATAGAAAATAAATGTAAGATATATATGTCACAACAATTTTTATTTTAAATAAAATATCCTAAATTATAAAACCTAACAAAAACCTAAACACAAAACTTATAATATATATATTAAAAACAACTCAGCTCGTTTGTGGCTCAGCTCCTGCTGCGATGGGTGATCTTAACTGGAGCAGCTCGTGTCCAGCAGGTGCCTGCGCCAGCAAGGACTGTTAAACGTGACTGTCAAGGGGGCTGCGACTCCGGAAAGCCCGTCGGTAAAGGCAGCTCGAAGACAAAGGGGCTGCGACTCCAGGGAGCTCGATGACAAGGGGGCTGCGACTCCAGGAAGCCCGTCGATAAAGGCAGCTGAAGAAGGGCCTGCGGCTCCGTGAAGCTTACTTCAAAAAAAATAAAGGGGGCAGCTCGAGAATAAGGGGCTGCTTTTCCAGACGGGTATGAATAAAATCAGTCCAGAATATCCCACGTTCTTTTAATTTCTTCCAAAATAATGATGAATATCGACTTCGGTAATGGGTCTTTAGTGTCCAATTCCAATATTTGTTTCAGAATGATCCACCCATCGCCCCAGGTGCTGAATATATACCACCATCTGCGAACAAGCATGACAAATTTAAAATTTTGAAATAACAAATATTCCTTAAAAGAGGTATCAAAGAAAGTAGTCTTAATTACTAGGAGAGATTTTTGATGATTTAGGATTATATATTAGAAAACAAATTAAGGAAGGACAATAAATTAGGAACATTATCTATCCACTTACAATATTAAACAATACATTCATATTAAAATTATACAAAAATTTAGAAAATTAAATTAAATAAATTGTAAGTCTACAACCTAACACTAGCAACCTTCTTGCAGAAAACTAATGGCTCACAGCCAATTATGAAATAAAGAAAATAATTATCTGACAGTAAACAATATTGTCAAAATAGTTATTTGCGAGAAAAATCTGGAAGTGCTTGAACATAGGCTCAAAGATAAATGAGTTGAGAATATTCTACTAATATCTATATTGTGAATAGAAATAACGGCAGTGTAGTGAAAATGGTGTGTGTGTTCAAAATGTGTCGTGCAATTTAAATGTGTATTACATAGTGTGAAATAATAATAAAAATATGTGTGTAAAACGTGGGTTAAATTAAATTCCCTAAATCCTTTTCAGAATAAGTGTCTGATAAAAAAGGTAAGTCAAACATCATGAACTGTTCCACATCTCACATACATAACACAAAATGTACATTACACTATCTATCGTTTATATATCGTTCTATCGTTTATGTATCGTTCTATCGTTTATATCTATCGTTCTTTATATCGTTCTATCGTTTATATACCGTTTTATATATCGTTCTATCGTTTATATATTGTTCTATAGTTCTATCTTTCGTTCTTTATATCGTATATATATCGTTCCATCGTTTATATATCGTTCTTTAGTTCTTTATATCGTTCTATCGTTTATATATCGTACTATATATCGTTCTATATATCGTTCTATCGTTTATATATCGGTCTATCGTTTATAAATCGTTCTATCGTTTATATATCGTACTATAATTTATTCGTTAAATATGTAAATTATTTTGTATAATTAATATTATTTATGTTATTATTTCCATTAAATAAGTTCTATCGGTTATATATAGTTCTATCGTTTATATATTGTTCTATCGTTTATATATCGTTCTATTGTTCTATATTTCGTTCTATCGTTTATAAATCGCTCTATCATTTATATATCGTTCAAAAGTTCATATATCGTTCTATCGTTCTATCTATCGTTTATATATCGTTCTATCATTTATATATCTTTCAAACGTTCATATATCGTTCTATCGTTTATATATCGTTCTATTGTTCTATATATCGTTCTATCTTTTAAAAGTCGTTCTATCGTTTATATATCGTTCTATCGTTTATATATCGTTCTATCGTTAATATATCGTTCTATCGTTCTATCTATGGTTCTTTATATCGTTCTTTCGTTTATATATCGGTCTATCGTTCTATACATCGTTTTATCGTTTATATATCGTTCTATCGTTTATATATCGTTCTTTCGTTTATATATCGTTCTATTGTTCTATATATCGTTTTATCTTTTAAAAGATGTTCTATCGTTTATATATCGTTCTATCGTTCTTTATACCGTTCTATCGTTTATATATCGTTCTTTAGTTCTATATATCGTTCTTTCGTTTATATATCGTTCTATCGTTTATCTATCGTTCAATCGTTTATATATCGTGCTATCGTTTATAAATCGTTCTATCGTTTTTATTATATCGTTCTATCGTTTTTATTTCGTTCTTTAGTTCTATATATCGTTCTATTGTTTATATATCGTTCTATCGTTTATCTATCGTTCTATCGTTTATATATCGTTTAAACGTGACATTAACTATACTATTAATTCAATTGTGACATGGGTGATAAATAATAATTTACATATTAATCTGGACAAAACATGTTATATAAGATTTTTCAACAGACTTCCCAAGCCAGACTTAGAAATATTTTGCGAAGGTGCCAAAGTCCGAGGAAAAAACAGTGCCACATTGTTAGGTATTATTTCTGAAACGGAGTGGTCTGTTTATTTTCACTTGGTCTGTGTATTTTCAGTTTTTTAACTATCTATCTATCTATCTATCATGTATGACGGAAATTTCTTTTATGGTTGACTCACAATAACACGTGATAGCTTAGCAGTTCGGAGGATACTGATTATATTTGTTTACTTTTACGTTTATAATACTCTCATTCATCCCAAATTTAAAAATGGTAACATTATCTATTAAAAAAAGAATCATAGAAATCGGTAAAGAAACACCGAAATTATACATGAAATAAGCCATCAAGCCCGTGACCAAAACCAAATCGTTACTAATTTACATATTACCTACTAGATGGCGCGTAATGATTTCTTTTTTAGATTATTAAAAATACTTCATAGCGTTTTATTCCAAAATTTGCTAATAAACGGAAATATTGAACCGTTCATAAAAGCGCATTCAAAATCACCCAACTACACTGTTCAGGGAGTGCTATAAATTTAATAAATTGAAAACATTGCGCTAAATTTCACAATGCTTGAGCAGTGACTGAAGAAAGAAACCTCAGATATTTAAAAAACAACGCTACCCGTGCGAAGCTGGGCCGATCCACTAGTAAAGAATAAAAATAAAGGAAAGAAAAATTTCGACACAAATTTCTTTCCTTTATTTATTCTTTATTTATTCGTAATAATCCCCACATGAGGTTTTCATGAACAAAAAGATTTAAACAATCATATTTATTTTTTTATTTACATATCACAACCATATTTTTTTTTTTATTTACATATCACAGCCATATTTATAACCATATAACAATCCATATGATTGGACTGACTGGGCTGTATAAGTTCACTGGATTATTGGACAGAGTGAATTGTGTATGTTCATTCAAGTATGCGACTGAGTGGACTGTTTATGTTCACTGGATTATTGGACTGAGTGAGAATTATGAAACGGAGTGGTCTGTTTATTTTCACTTGGTCTGTGTATTTTCAGTTTTTTATCTATCTATCTTATCTATCATGTATGACGGAAATTTCTTTTATGGTTGACTCACAATAACACGTGTAACTCCTGATAGCTTAGCAGTTCGGAGGATACTGATTATATTTGTTTACTTTTACGTTTATAATACTCTCATTCATCCCAAATTTAAAAATGGTAACATTATCTATTAAAAAAAGAATCATAGAAATCGGTAAAGAAACACCGAAATTATACATGAAATAAGCCATCAAGCCCGTGACCAAAACCAAATCGTTACTAATTTACATATTACCTACTAGATGGCGCGTAATGATTTCTTTTTTAGATTATTAAAAATACTTCATAGCGTTTTATTTCAAAATTTGCTAATAAACGGAAATACTGAACCGTTCATAAAAGCGCATTCAAAATCACCCAACTACACTGTTCAGGGAGTGCTATAAATTTAATAAATTGAAAACATTGCGCTAAATTTCACAATGCTTGAGCAGTGACTAAAGAAAGAAACCTCAGATATTTAAAAAACAACGCTACCCGTGCGAAGCTGGGCCGATCCACTAGTAAAAAATAAAAATAAAGGAAAGAAAAATTTCGACACAAATTTCTTTCCTTTATTTATTCTTTATTTGTTAGTAATAATCCCCACATGAGGTTTTCATGAACAAAAAGATTTAAACAATCATATTTATATAAACGATAGAACGATATATAAACGATAGAACACACTAAAGATGTATTTAAAAGGCAAGCTCTCATAATTGGTTGGCAAAAGTTTTGGAATCATACTTCTACGATATGAAGAACGATATATAGAACGATATATAAACGATAGAACGATATATAAACGATAGATAGAACGATAGAACGATTTATAAACGATAGAACGATATATAAATGATAGAACGATATATAAACGATAGAACGATATATAGAACGATAGAACGATATATAAACGATAGAACGATATATAAACGATCGATATAAAGAACGATAGATAGAACGATACTCTCTGTTAAAACAACTGCCCACCGTGTAATTCTTTAAACTTAAGTTCATTTGTTCTGTTTTTAACCAGTGTTCTGTCAAACAAAGTATTTTAACATTTTACTTATTAACGAATAACTCTAATTCTAATAATTTGCAGGAAAGGCTCTGTATGTTCTGATGAACTAGTGAAATGTATGCCTTTTCCTTTGTCTTACTACCTAGTTTAAAGCTAAATTTGCAGATACATTAGTACTTGTACTAATAACTGCATCCAAGTCAGTTGAAATTGTTATGTTATTCAAATTAATAACATTATTGTATACTATATTAATAGCTAGTAACATAGCTAGACGTTTTTTAGAATAATCAGGTACTTTCAAGGTACTCTTAGTCATAATGATTTCTTAATATAATTATTTATATTAAAATTAACAATTTTTTGCCTATATCCCAAAGTCAAATTATATAGTAACATATTTAATTTATATATCCTAGTGTTAACCTTATAGCTAAGATGCTTGGAATATAGGAAGTCACTTATAATTATTTTTCTAACATTTAAATTAACTAACCTCTCAAATGATTTCTTTAAGTCACTTGGATTCACCTTATTACTTGAACCTATTAAAATAACTAAAGTAGTATTCGAGTCATATTGTTCTTTTAAAATAGAATTTATTATTTGAGAGTAACTTGCTCCGGGCATACAAGTATTTAAGATACATTGGTCTAATTCTTTGTTTAAATGATGGCCAATGTTAACACCAAGAGAATCGGAGAAGACTAAAGTCCTCTGAGTCGACACACTTTTATTGTAGGCAAAAGTGGGCTTAACCATATTATTTCTATTTTCAGGAGATACATCATTTATGACAGTACTTACACTGTCACACTTATTGCAAAAACCAGATAGCGTTTCTACTGTTTTTATATTTTCTTTACTTAACTCTATAATTTCTTCTAATCCTTCTATGTAGCTTTGCATCTCTAAGTGACTATTATGATACTTTAATGTTATATCTTGAAGAGATTTTTCTAATTCTATAATCCTATTACTATCATGGCTAATTTTAACTTTATTATTGTCTAGAGAAAGTTCATAATCACTACATAGTTGTTCTAACCTATTTAACTTAAACTTCATCTCATGATGTTGACTACACCTTAGTTTATTAAGTTTTTTAACATGATTCCTTACAATTCTTTTAAGTTTAAGGTACTTTTTTAACTTTACCGGAGTAGTTAAGTCTATAGTTGGCATATGAATAATACTATCATACATGTGCTGTAGCATAATTGAGTTCTCCTCAGATTTGTTACTCCTTAATGTATGAAGTTCTAATTCAGCTCCTGCTAGTTGGGTTTTTAACAATTGTATCTCTTTAAGTGCTGCTTCATGAAAATCATAGCTATCTTGGTGCAAACTAACATCTCTTTGCAGGGCCATCCTTTGGGCTATGCTATCTTGTAGCTCTGCATCCATATCAACAAGTTGTTTCCTTAAACAAGAATTGGTTTTAATAATATTGTTAATTTCTTGCTCACTATCCTCACATTCTTCTAACAATTTTATGGTATTTTCTTTTGATTTTTTTAATTCTAAAAGGGCTGAATTTACCTTCTTTTCTAAATTACTAATAGTTTCACTGCGAGTAGGCATTTTAACTATTTCTAAGCTAATGGTACTTAATATTGTGTAACTAGGTTTTATTTACTAGATAACTTATTGACTAATTTAAGGTTATATTTTATGATAAGAGTATATCTAGGAAAATATAAGAAGATAAGAAGAAATATAACTTATTAATGCAGTACTTAGTTATACTGAGGTATTGTTTTAATGTTATAAATGTGTAAAATAGAGAAAAATACTGGCCTGAAAAAACCGTTGAAACAAAATACTTTTATATACTCTCGAAATATTTGTAAAACTCAATATTCCTTTTATAGTATATCTAATCCTTAATAAACGGAGTTGCTTTCAGTGTGAATTCTTTCAAAAACTATCTTAAATACAATTAAAATTTAAAAATTTAATTTTAGACACAAACACTTGTCGATGCTACAGAGTAGATTTTCGATATATAAACGATAGAACCTTATATAAACGATATAACGATATATAAACGATAGAACTATATATAAACGATAGAACGATATATAAATGATAGAAAACACTAAAGATGTATTTAAAAGGCAAGCTCTCATAATTGGTTGGCAAAAGTTTTGGAATCATACTTCTACGATATGAAGAACGATATATAGAACGATATATAAACGATAGAACGATATATAGAACGATAGAACGATATATAAACGATAGAACGATATATAAACGATGCAACGATATATAACCCTTTGACGCACAAAACAAATACATATACGTTTTTATATTTATGACTACGTTATTTAGTCTTTTTCAAGGTAATTTAAGTATGTGCAGGATGAAAAATAAAAAAAATATTATAGATTTTAGGAAATTACTTGGGACAAATGTATCCCAATATGCGTCAAAGGGCATAATTTCTCATTTTCTGAGGTGCAAAACTATTACAGCAAAATCAAGTTATTTCTGATAATAAAAACCAAAATTCAATAAAAAAATAACAATTTTATTAAATATTTTATGAATGGAACCCAGCAAAACAATTTCTTGTTGCTGTGAAACACAGATTTACATTACAAATGTCACATATATTGCTGGTACGATTTTCAATTCCACTCTTCGCACATTGCACACATCGTTTACGCGAAGGCCCCTTCATCATAATGTGTGAAGGTAAAGACTGTTTGTGTCCTATATTTTGCATCCGCTTTTTGGTCATGGAAGTGGATGGCAAGGCATGTTTACGGATAGAAAAATTGCCAATCATAGCCTTAGCCACGACTTGTCGGTATTCAAGTGATGAGAGCAAATGCCCTTCTATGCGATGTTGCGCATGCAGTTTTTCATAAACAATGTAGGAATTGTTCATGGCGATGTCCAATAAATCAAAGAAAAGCCGCAGATAATATTTGATTTTGGATTTCCTATCAACTTCGTATGTGACCTTCTTTTGGTCCATGAGATCTACTCCACCCATATTTTTGTTGTATTTATGAACGATGTCAGGACATGTGATCTCTAGACATTGTGCTGATCCTGCTTGTTTTCGTTTGACTTTTAGAGTAGGTACCGGTGACAAAAAGTTGGTGAGGAGATGCACAGCTTTATTATCCATCCACTTAATAAAAGAAATTCCTTCGAAGCTAGTAGCGTAGATATCGCCTCTCTGCATATTTTTATCTAAAGGCAAGTTTTTAGGATTATTTTTACGATTTGTTCGAACAGTGCCACATGCCTTTAAATTTTGTTTAGCAAGTTTATATTGCAGCATGGGAGAGTTAAAAAAATTGTCGAAATATATTTCACATCCAAGACCCACCAAAGCTTGTGTAAGAGCAAGGACAACGGATTCTCCCAGTCCTATTTCGGTTACTGCGTTCTTTTTTCCGGTATATAAATCGAACTGGAATAAATATCCGGCACTGGAATCGGCACGACACCACATTTTAAACCCTCTTTTTATTGGTTTATTTTGCATGTACTGTCGCATGATATTGTGGCCTTTGAACTTTATCATATGTTCAACAATTGCTTGCGTTTTTGTGTTATTCATTGCTGATTAGAAACTTGAGTTAAAATGGTTCATTACTAATCTTATTTTGTAGGCTCTATCAAATAATGACGATGTCGGAGATGGTTGGGATGCATTGTCACAGAAGTGCAAGTTTCTTCTAATTTCTTCAAATCGTGATAAAGGCATTACTCTAGCTATATAAGGCACACCCATGTCAGGTTCTGTGGACCAGTAGCTTCGTATTGTGGGTAATACATGGTAGCCCATGACATAATTCATGCCAATAAAAGCTGTTATTTCTTGGATATCGGTAGTGAACACCGAACCGTTTTGATGAGCATAACGTAAAGACTCTGGTATTATCAATTCCTCAATCAATAATTTAATGTTTGTAACTGACTCAAATATATCAATAGGTTTCAAAGACTGTATTTCTTGAAAAATGTTTACCTTACCAAATTCATAATCAGTGTCAGAAAAAATATACGGGCGATAGATATTATTTTTCCATTTGAACTCGGGAATCGGATCACCTGATGAATAAAAGGGGATAGTAGATGATAAGTCTGAAGACAGACCTGGATTTTGAGTAGACCCTAATGAATCAGGTGGCTCAATTATAGCTTCAGAAACTCCAGCTTGCATGTCCTCTAATAAAAATGACTGGTCTTCATCACCTAAAGTGAGTGCATCTTCAGTGTCACTAGTTTCAGCCATAAGATATTCTTCGACTTCGCAATCTGTCAAACGGAAAATCCTATTTCCTTTGCGTGCCTAAGACAAATGAAATGAGTATTTAGACCGTATGTAGAATCACAAAACATGCATAAAACGTTAGGGTAAAATACATACATATACTCACGGCTATATTTCCCTAGAAAAGGTAGCCAGAGCTAAGGAATTATAAATTCCTCAGCCACTTTTGGAAGTTGAGTTGGGAAAAAGTGGTAAAAATAAAGGTTTCCGGTGGTTAGGGTAAAATATTAATAAAATAGGCCTTTTACGCATATTGGGACAATGGCGTCCCTTACTTATAATTTCATATTTTAGTAACTAAAATTTTACTAATTACGATAAATACTAATGCAAACATAATTAATACTTACCATTCTTATAAATTATTCACTAAACAGTCACTGAATGCAGCAAAAACGTATTTTTATTACTTCAGAAAAAAGTCACAGAAGCGCGGCAAACTACTCAAAACTAATTTGACGTTTTTGTTTTATTTTTTCGCGCGCAGAGCTACTTACCACAGAAAAAAAACAAACTACGTTCGGAAACAATAAGCATGCGTTTAAATTAGGTCCGAATAATGCTTTGTTCAGAAATAAACACAAATTATATTTAAGGGACAGTGGTGTCCCTTTTACGTCAAAGGGTTAAACGATAGAACGATATAAAGAACGATAGATAGGAAGAACGTTTAGGAAGGCCTTCGATCTTGCGGATCAAGATATAATTCTGATGCGTCTTGAATCGATGGGTGTTCACGGTTCACTATTGCGATGGTGTAAGTCTTACCTTTCTAAACGCTCACAGTTAGTTTGTACCCATGGGTTTAAGTCTAAGGAGTGTCAAGTACCTTTAGGCGTACCACAAGGATCTCATCTCGGACCACTATTCTTTCTGGTATTTTTAAATGATCTTCCTGATTTAATTAAGTCAGAGTGCAAAATGTACGCAGATGATTTAAAAATATATCGGGTAATTAAGGAAGAAACCGATATCCAACTACTTCAGGCTGACCTTAAAACATTGGAGTGGTGGTGCAATGAAAATAACTTACAGTTGAACCCCGAAAAATGTTTCTTTATAAATTTTTCTCGGAAAAAACATTGCCAAAATGCCACTTACACAATAGGCGAACAGGTTTTACCTTCAAAAAAATGTGTAAGGGATTTGGGCGTAATGGTCGATAATAAGCTAAACTTCCGGGAGCATCTTAATTATATTATCCAGAAGACTTCGCGTTTGGCTGGCTTCATAAATAGGCAAACTAAGGTACTGCAAAATTCTCAAGTCACCATATTAATTTATAAGGCCTTGGTTCGGAGTATCTTGGAGTTTAACAGTGTGGTATGGAACCCAGGGTACTCAGTTCACTCGAATCGGTTAGAAATTGTGCAAAAGAGGTTTCTCTACATGTTAAGCTTCAATGATCGCCTGTGTCATACCCTAACTTCTTATGATAAAAGACTATGTCATTATAAATTACAAACACTTAAAAGTCGTAGGACCATATCAGATATTCTTTTTATCTACAAAACAATAAACGGCCAAATAGATTCTCCTGAACTATTAGAATCATTAAATTTTTCAATACCACGATCCTGCAGTAGGCTTCAAAATAATAAAACCTTTCGTCTCCCGTCAGTAAGAACCAATCTAGGAACTCACTCCCCTATTTATCGCATGTGTTCGTCAACTAACTCAGTTCGATCTCTTTTAGATATATTTAATGATAGCTTGGCAGCCGTGAAACACTCATTATCAATTTATTATAGTGCTCCATAATTATTATTATTTTTTGAGCAACTTTTTTTAGTTTTTTATCTTTTTTATCTTCTTTTTTATGCCTTTATCTGTTGGTGCCAGATTTTTTTATTTAAATTATTTAAATTTTTGGTGTTTTTAGTGTTTAATTTTTAATGTATTTTTTTTATTCTTGTGTTTACAATCATTGTCATTGTTGTCAGATTTTTTTATTTAAATTTTTTAGTGTTTTTAGTGTTTAATTTTTAATGTATTTTTTTTATTCTTGTGTTTACAATCATAGGTCTAAGATAAAATATTTATTTATGTATTAACGAGCATGCAGTATCTACATCAAGTAGAGTGCAAAAGAAAAACATGTCGTCAATATTGTTGTATTGTTACTTTCCTAATTTTGTACTTGGTTTTGTAGATCAATAAAAAAAAAATAAAAAAAATAAAAAAAAAATAGATAGAACGATATATGAACGTTTGAACGATATATAAATGATAGAACGATATATAAACGATAGAACGATATATAGAACGATAGAACGATATATAAACGATAGAACGATATATAAACGATAGAACGATATAAAGAACGATAGATAGAACGATATATGAACGTTTGAACGATATGTAAATGATAGAACGATATATTAACGATAGAACGATATAAAGAACGATAACTAGAAGGATAGAACGATATATGAACGTTTGAACGATATATAAATGATAGAACGATATATAAACGATAGATAGAACGATATATAAACGATGCAACGATATTTAAACGATAGAACGATTTATAAACGAAAGATCGATATAAAGAACGATATTAAAAACTAAAGAACGATATATAAACGATAGAACGATATATTAACGATAGAACGATAGAACGATATATAAACGATGCAACGATATTTAAACGATAGAGCGATATAAAGAACGATAGATAGAACGATAGAACGATATATGAACATTTGAACGATATATGAACATTTGAACGATATATGAACATTTGAACGATACATAAATGATAGAACGATATATAAACGATAGATAGAACGATAGAACGATATATAAACGATGCAACGATATTTAAACGATAGAACGACATATAAACGAAAGATCGATATAAAGAACGATATTAAAAACTAAAGAACGATATATAAACGATAGAACGATATATATACGATAGAACGATATATAGAACGATAGAACGATATATAAACGATAGAACGGTATATAAACGAAAGAACGATATGAAGAACGATAGATAGAACGATAGAACGATATATGAACGTTTGAACGATATATAAACGATAGATAGATATTAGATATCGTTCATTATTTCGTTCGTTTCGTTCTATAGTTTATATATCGTTCTATCGTTTATCTATCGTTCTATCGTTTATATATCGTTTAAACGTGACATTAACTATACTATTAATTCAATTGTGACATGGGTGATAAATAATAATTTACACATTAATCTGGACAAAACATGTTATATAAGATTTTTCAACAGACTTCCCAAGCCAGACTTAGAAATATTTTGCGAAGGTGCCAAAGTCCGAGGAAAAAACAGTGCCACATTTTTAGGTATTATTTTTGAAACGGAGTGGTCTGTTTATTTTCACTTGGTCTGTGTATTTTCAGTTTTTTAACTATCTATCTATCTATCTATCATGTATGACGGAAATTTCTTTTATGGTTGACTCACAATAACACGTGTAACTCCTGATAGCTTAGCAGTTCGGAGGATACTGATTATATTTGTTTACTTTTACGTTTATAATACTCTCATTCATACCAAATTTAAAAATGGTAACATTATCTATTAAAAAAAGAATCATAGAAATCGGTAAAGAAACACCGAAATTATACATGAAATAAGCCATCAAGCCCGTGACCAAAACCAAATCGTTACTAATTTACATATTACCTACTAGATGGCGCGTAATGATTTCTTTTTTAGATTATTAGAAATACTTCATAGCGTTTTATTCCAAAATTTGCTAATAAACGGAAATACTGAACCGTTCATAAAAGCGCATTCAAAATCACCCAACTACACTGTTCAGGGAGTGCTATAAATTTAATAAATTGAAAACATTGCGCTAAATTTCACAATGCTTGAGCAGTGACTGAAGAAAGAAACCTCAGATATTTAAAAAACAACGCTACCCTTGCGAAGCTGGGCCGATCCACTAGTAAAGAATAAAAATAAAGGAAAGAAAAATTTCGACACAAATTTCTTTCCTTTATTTGTTCTTTATTTCTTAGTAATAATCCCCACATGAGGTTTTCATGAACAAAAAGATTTAAACAATCATATTTATTTTTTTATTTACGTTCAGGGAGTGCTATAAATTTAATAAATTGCAAACATTGCGCTAAATTTCACAATGCTTGAGCAGTGACTGAAGAAAGAAACCTCAGATATTTAAAAAACAACGCTACCCGTGCGAAGCTGGGCCGATCCACTAGTAAGAATAAAAATAAAGGAAAGAAAAATTTCGACACAAATTTCTTTCCTTTATTTATTCTTTATTTCTTAGTAATAATCCCCACATGAGGTTTTCATGAACAAAAAGATTTAAACAATCATATTTATTTTTTTATTTACGTTCAGGGAGTGCTATAAATTTAATAAATTGCAAACATTGCGCTAAATTTCACAATGCTTGAGCAGTGACTGAAGAAAGAAACCTCAGATATTTAAAAAACAACGCTACCCGTGCGAAACTGGGCCGATCCACTAGTAAAGAATAAAAATAAAGGAAAGAAAAATTTCGACACAAATTTCTTTCCTTTATTTATTCTTTATTGATTAGTTATTATCCCCACATGAGGTTTTCATGAACAAAAAGATTTAAACAATCATATTTATTTTTTTATTTACATATCACAACCATATTTATTTTTTTATTTACATATCACAGCCATATTTATAACCATATAACAATCCATATGATTGGACTGAATGGGCTGTATAAGTTCACTGGATTATTGGACAGAGTGAATTGTGTATGTTCACTCAAGTATGCGACTGAGTGGACTGTTTATGTTCACTGGATTATTGGACTGAGTGAATTGTGTATGTTCACTCGAGTATACGACTGAATGAACTGTGTATATCCACTGAATTATGAAACGGAGTGGTCTGTTTATTTTCACTTGGTCTGTGTATTTTCAGTTTTTTATCTATCTATCTACATTCCCATCTACATTTTTTTTCAATATATTGAAAGGTCTTTGTTTACCTCTCTTGAAGAAAGCAGGGTTATAGTCACAGCCTTTAAAGGCATGGAATCTTGGTAAGCTTTTACATAGAGATGGTCCCAAGTGCTCATAGATTTTGGTTATATCTGCATATCTTTGCTTATTTCCAACACCGGTTAATATCCAAATGTGTGAATTATTATGTTTAATGTGATGCATATTTCCCAGCATTATTGCTGCAACGTCAGTATCAGAACATTTAACTACAATTTTTGGTCTGGGAGAATGTGTGGCCCTGCGGAATGGTCTGGCTGTAAGGTATTAAAATAGTCCCCTCAGTATAATACATGAAGTTGAAGACTTAAATATAACAAAAGTTCATGTATTTTTTTATCATGTTCAAAGCGTCTGTCTGGGAGGAATTACCGCCGACAGAAACGGTCTGTCAATATAAAATAATTATTTGTTATCATATTCTTAGTAAAATATACAAAAATCTTAACTTAGAATTTAAGAAAAGTTAGCTTTTAGCTACCTTTTCTACCTGATACCTGTAAACGGGCCGCCTAGCCGAACTAGAGAATATGCGCACACTCTTATACACATATAAGCATAGATCGGATAATCGGATGCATATTTACCTAAAGTTGACCGGCGGCTTAGTATGGAAAGCACTTCTTTATCGTAAAGATTTCGGGATTTCGGAATTGATGCATTTAATGTTCGGAATATGGAATTAAATGTATTTTCATTACGTTTGTAGTGTTTTCTATTACAATATATTATTTGTATGTACATTACTTGTATGGAAAAAAAACCCAATGTTTCGGGATGAATACCGTTAGCGTTTTGGTTATAAATATAATTGAATGCACACTCAAATAAAGGTTTTTAAATGAGGAGCCGTAATTATTTGAATTGAGAACATACATACATACATACATATTCTCACGCCGTTAGTTCCCATTGGGGTAGGCAGAGACTATCGATCGCCACTTTGTACGATCCTGGCAAACCTCTCTGGCTTCGTTTACATCCATCAATCTTTTCATACATGCTCTTTTATTCTTCATACTGCGGACACCTGCCTTTTTGAGCACATTTTCTATTTGATCCAAATGTGTCCTCCGAGGTCGTCCTCTACTAACATTACCTTCCACATTGGCTCTATATATCTCTTTCACCCATTTACTGTCATCCATCCTCTCTATGTGCCCAAACCATCTCAACATTCCTTTTTCTATCTTTCTTACAATATCATCTTTTACACCACACCTTTCACGAATCACATCATTCCTCACACGATCACATAACCTTACATTACACACTTTTCTGAGGGATCTCATTTCTACTGCATTCACTCTACTTTCATGCTTCTTCTGCCACACCCAACATTCACTGCCATACATAAGCGTAGGAACGAGGACAGCATCATGCACAGCCATTCGGGCCTTTTCAGACACCGACTGACTAGACATTAGACTATCCAGTGCTCCATTTACCGCATTACCCTTTTTCACTCTTCTCTCGATATCTTCATCACACTTTCCATCCCTAGTAAACAAACTTCCCAAATACACAAACTCTTTCACTTGTTCCACTTTCTTACCATTAATCTCAATCACGCATTCGGTCATATTCACCTCTCTTTCAAAAACCATAGTTTTTGTTTTATCCACATTCACCCTCATTCCCTTTTTTTCAAAAGACGCACATGCAATATTCATCATCTCTTGCAGCTCTTCCACCGATGATGCAAGTAGCACTTGATCGTCGGCATATAAGAGGCATTTAATGATGAATCCACCCATTCTCAATCCATAATCACTTTCACGCAACTCTGTTAAACAGTCATCCATGAACAAATTGAAGAGCCACGGGGAAGCTACACAACCCTGTCGGACACCCCGAGAGATCCCGAACCAGTCAGTATTTTCCCCGTTTACTCTCACACATGCACTGGAATCCTCATAGAGTGATACAAGTGCACGTATAAGTCGACTCCCCAAACCGAACTTGGATAACACCTCCCATAAACACTTTCTTACCGCCCTATCATACGCCTTCTCTAAATCAATGAAGGAGCAATACACCTTTCGGTTCTTAGCTAAGAACTTTTCGGTGATGCTCCTTAAAGAGAAGATTTGGTCCATACATCCCATTCCCTTTCTAAATCCTGCTTGCACATCCCAAATTTTATCATCCGTTTCATTCATCACTCTTTCAATCAAAACCTTTGCATACAATTTACCGACAATGCTGAGTAGGCTAATTCCACGGTAGTTTCTAGCCTCCTGGTGTGACCCCTTTCCTTTATATAAAGGCACAATTACCGCTTTGCACCAGTCTTGTGGCACTTTGCCACTCGACCAGCATTTTTGGAAAAGGAAGTACAACCAGGAAGCCACCACCCCTTTACCAGCCCTCAGCATTTCAGTGTTTATCCTGTCATACCCTGCCGCTTTCCCTAGTTTCATACTTTTCATTGCTTCATTATTTCTTCCATACTGATCTCACTGTCACTAAAGTCACCCATAACGTCGTTCCAATCAACATCACTGCCGATTGGCGAAGAAATGGATGTATCCTCTTTTTCAAAGAGTCCCTCAAAATAGTTCTTCCATACTCGTCTTATGCTACTTTCATCCGTCGCCAATTCACCCTGTTCATCTCTCACAACATTCAATTGAGAACAATATTTGAATAACATTGTAAAGCTTGTTGTGCACTTAGCTGCACATTTACTAACGTTAAGATTTTAACTATTATGGAATATATCGAAAAATAAATGGAGATCAATTTCAGTTTTAAATTTACAATTCTCGTTATGTTCAAAAAAGCGTTATAAATGTGAATGTGCGAGTGAGACGGATAGGTAACTTTGGCTGCTTGTGCGAGTGAGACGGCATTCTCAAAACCGGTTTGTGTGCAGGTAGGTGCAAGAAACCCCGGTAATGCATGTCTTTTGTTATCTTATCTATCTATTAGTTACTTGAAAATATTCGTCGCTTTGCTTGCCATGCGTACGGGTGTGTTTTGTGTTCCTTTGCAATTTTCTAACGATTTGGCTATTCAACAACGGATTCTGATTGGCATCGTGATTTGGTTTTGGATTTTGGTTTTTCTTGAAACGACGTCTTGTGCTACGGATCTCGGAACTCTGCGTTGCGTCTTGTATTTACAAGATAAGGATTATTGTATTTTACAAAAAAATGTATTAATTCATTGTATGTACCTATTGCGCTTACACATTGTATTCTGCAACTTGTTCTAAAACAGTCCATACGAGTATTTGCAATACAATACAGAGTGTTAAAATAATTAACGAATAGTCTTCTTTTCATGAATTATGATGTTCGAAGCTTAATAGCTAGTTATTTTATTAAAAAAAAATATAAATTAATATTATAATTTGATAGGTAGGTAACCAACTAACTCGTAAATTCGTAATTTATTTTATATCCGATTAGTTCAAAATCCCTGATTTTTTTCGAATCCCGACATTGAAAAAGACAATTCCGAAAAAAGAAGCCGTCTCCATATTTTCTCAGCCAAAAAATAAGTTTAGGTAAATATGCATCCGATTATCCGATCTATGCACATAAGAGTGTCTATACTGTTAACTTCGTTACTTTAAAAATAAGTTACGTCTGGGGGCCCTAGGATCTTGGACTATACCAATGCACGTATAAGTTGGCTCCCACTTGCTCGGGTTCACACTCTGACAAAATATGACGTCTTTGTAAACAAAGGCAAGTTAAGAGCTTATCGATTTATCAGAAGAAACCTCACTGAAAAATACTCTGTTTGACGAAAAGTCTTTTAAGTCCCCCTCCCTTTCACTACATCATATTTATGTGAAGTATGTTTTCCGGCCTTGGTTATCATAAAAACTAAATACCGGAATAGATTGGACGTATCGAACTCATTACGATTAAAAGTGACTGAAATCCATGTCGACGCTAAAGCTGAAATGGAAAAAATACAAATTTATCTCTCTCATTTTCATTGAAATGACATATATGGTAGTTTTAGTGTTCCGGACCAAAAGGTAAAACGGAACCGTATTACTAAGACTTTGCTGTCTGTCTGCCGCATTAAACTAACCTCTCATTAACCGTGATGGCTAGAAAGCTAAAATTTTCACAAATGATATATTTCTAAAGCCGCTATAACTAAAAAGAAAAAGAATATGAATATTTAGGGGGGTCCCCATACAATAAATGTGTTTTTTCTCTTATTTTTTGTTCAATATTAAAAACGGTAACAAGCAGGGCTATGACACTGTGATTTCTATATGTGGCGTTTCGGCGCTGCAATCGCTTATAATTTCGCTGCCATGTTGCCCGCCGCCATATTGTTTTCTTTATAGTTTTTGTTTACTTCGTTACTGCGCGTCAGCTAAACTACTGCTACATCAAAGTTTTAGTTAAATAGTGTATTTCCTCGCAAGCTAGGTTGAGTTGAAATCCTAATTAACTTTCATTGTTTGTAGTATCGCGCTTTCAGTGAAAATCAACCCAGTTTGTACTTTACTATCGCCATGAGACCAATCAAGTGTTGTGTTGGTGAATGCACCTCTACTAGAAGTGTTTCTCCCCGGTTAGGATGTGCCCAGCATCATAAAGAAGTAAAATCAGCATTTTTAAAAATTATTACTAAGCTTCATACACACAACTGGTGTAATATTATTAATAAAATATTAAAAGGTTCTATAGAAGAGAAGTATGTAAAAAAAATTGATATTCCTCAACAATTAGCATACATACATACATATACTCACGGCTATAAATCCCTTAACGGGGTAGCCAGAGCCTTGGAATCAGAAATTCCTCAGCCACCTTTGGAAGTTGATGGGGGAAAAGAAGGTAATAATAAATGTTTATGGTGACGGGTCTCCAACCACATCGCCCAAAAATCACTCAAAAAGCCCCTTTACCCTTAGTCGACTCTTACGATCACCCATGGGTCGAAATGGGGTAGTGTTATTCTAAGCCGACACTACACGGCCTCAACAATTAGCCTTTAATAAATATAAATGTAATAAATTAAGAAGGAAAGCAATAAATAGGTAAATAAATTTATGTGTTTTATTTCCAAAGTATTATTTAAATCTAATTTATTAGGTACCTGCATTGCCAAAAATCGAAAAAAGTGCACATCACTAAGTTATCGATATAACTATATTCCACCAGCTAGGTACAACCCTAATAAAAAAAAACAGTCAACGCTGACACTAGCGCCAAAACGGAAACGTACCATTAGTTACTGTCGCATCTGTATTAGTACATATATTGTAATCTGTGGTAACAAGTAGTGCTACAATTTTTTACAAAACATTTACTTGTATATCACCTTTCAAAACAAATGGTTCAATAACAATAAGTAAATATCAAAGGGGGGCTCCCATACAAAAACGTAATTTTCTAATATAGTTGGAACCCTTCGTGTGTGAGGCCGACTCGCACTTGGCTGGTTTTTTGTCTTCATGATACAAGATGGGCCACGAACTTTAAACTTTCTTGTAAATGGGTCGCAGTCCCGACAAGTTTGGGAAACACTAATCTAAGGCATTCACCACTGCATATTCTTCGAAATCAGTATTTTTTTAATTTTCGAATCATTTCCATATGCCAGTAATTGTGCACTTTGGACATCCTTGAGGTATATGTCAATAAATAAAAAGAACTCAATTATTAGTAAATAGCTTTGACTATGAACACTATAGACAAAGCGATGTTACGTCATCCATTTTAAAAAGAGAAGCCCTTATTTAAGTTCTTATATGTTAAAAAGAGACACAAATCTTTATTGTCATCTCTATCGCGTAACCCGTTTTATTGATGTCACACTTTTAAATTGTGACAAACAAAGCGTCGACTTGTGAGCGATTTTGGTTTTCTTTTGATTTTGAGAAATATTTTATTCATTTGTATATTGTTATTGTGACAAAAGAAACTCCATTAGTTAAGTTATTATTTAGTTAGGTATGATTGGGTGTAGCGTGCTTGGCTGCGGAAGCCACAGCGAAAAACACATCGAAGGATTGACTTCCCACAAGTGAGTGAGTTTTTTAATGTTTTTCTACAGATAAATACATAATAAATACATTGCGCGATCAGAAAATAAGTGATTCAAATGTTAATTACGTTGAACTAGATTACTAGCATTTTCTTTAGTTATTTTGAGCAATTTTTTAATAGTATAACCTAAAAATATGCAGTATCTCAGTGTTGCCATAATTCACGTTTTCATCCTACCCTGTCGTTAGGGTAAAATTTTCAAATTAGTAAACTGATGTTAATGAGTGAGTATATTATGAATTTCATCGCGCTATAGCGACGCTGAATGATTTCCAATTGTTATCTACGGAATTAGTAAGTAATAAATTTGTTATATTTACTTAATTTCTTCGTATTCATTACAGTTTTCCTAAAGACCCGAATCTACGAGAAAAATGGATTGCGGCCACTGGAAGATGCAATTGGAAATCAACCAAAGTTTTGAGGCATACTATAAAATTGAAAGGCACCTCGTTTTTGTCCAAAGACTAAGCTTTGGCTCAAATGGTCGCAGTTGTTTTGAAAAAGAATTTAGGTAAAAGAATATTTCCGACATTAAATGACCACATCAGAGAGCAAAATCCTTTCGAAAACCACCTTGTGCTGTTAATAAAGGCTATAGCTTTAAAATACTTAGATGTACGAATACATCATCTTTTGAAAAATGTGACTGAAACAGACGAATGAATTCGAAATTTTCACACGAAACTGATTTTGTTTAAAGGTCAATAGTAAATAATGCAATAAAACTCATGTACAAAATAGTGCTATCTTTTATTTTTCAAAATACAAACATAGACCCCACTATACCCATAATGACCCCTATGATATTTACATAACTTGCACTTATGGAACAGCTGTTTTTTTTTTGTCCAGTAACAAAGTTAGTCCCGTACAATAATTTATTCGTAATCATGGGAAGATTCATCCCTGATAGTTAGTACAATGCTTTAGATTTCACGGTGTATTAAACATCAGTATAAATGGTAAAATTAAACAAAAAAGATTGTATAATACTAGGAGCAAGTATGTATAATTATATGATTGCAGGAAATAATATAGTAAACAGTAAACCTTTAATTAAACAATAAATTGACGTAATCAATTTTAAATTAAAAAGTAGCTTTTAGAATGGTGATTATAGTATTTTCGGGTAATTGTTTTCTAGTGATCGCAACATTACAGGGAAAAATATTGCTATCTAAAAGAGGTACTCTCCCGTTGCATTATGACTCTGTCTATAGTGTTCATAGTCAAAGGTAAATAGAAATACCATTATTAGTACTGAAAAAACATTAATTTAAAAAAAAAATCAATTTATTTTTCATGCTGTTTATTGCTTCATGTGGTATACATAGGTGGTACAATTTATAGAAGTAGCCGTAACATGAGCCCTGCAAGGGCACTGCAATGCCTTAAAATAATTTACAAAAGAACATTTAAATTTAAACATTGGATAAAAAAGATATCTTCTTTTCTTTTTTAAACAAATTGTATTAGCTTAAATAACTAGGTATCTTAATAATAATATATATTTATAATTATATGTATTGCGTTAAGTATATGTTAGTTGTTAATAGGTTTGTGTGACTAGGTAGTTGTATGTGAGGTAGGTTGTTTGAAGTAATTATGTGTGTGTTTATAGAATGTCAGTTAACTCTTTCAGTCACGCGTTTCGAAAAAGGAACATAATTATATTTTGTTGTTTATTAAAGCAACTTTTACAACTAAAATATCACATAAAATAGAAAAAAAATATATAGGTATTTAGGCTTTCAAAGAATGAGGTGGTCACTAACGCTAACCACCATGACTATAGCTATGAATAAAACTAGGATGATTGTGAATGTAATTTATTAGTAGAATTATCATTCAATTATTTTTTATGAAAATCAGCAAAATATGTTTTACCTTTGCGTAAGCAAAGAGGCACTTCACATATATTACACTGCCATAAAGTACGCACCGGAGATATTTTAGTTCTACAATTGCAGCACCTTCTTGATGTGCCTCTTTCAGGTTGATGGCGACTGGATTCTAGACGGATTTCCTCAGGTACTGTAGGTTTGTGGCGTTTTATAAATGCAGGTCCTGGAGAAGATGCCGCAGAATTATGGCTGCTGTTTACTGAACCTGGCCTGTGTTTGTCTCTGACATATGCTGGTGCCAGAAGGCCCTGATATACTTCTCGTCTGAATTCTTTCAGAATCAGCTTGTCTAGGTCTGGGCGTGAAGAGGACTGTAGTTCTTTATAAATCAAAAAAGCATTGACGACACAACAGTCCAGATAGTGAAAAAAAAATCCTATGCCACCGCTTATGGGATTTTCTGTCAATAGCATAGCTTCCTTTGAGCTGATCAAATTTGTCGACAAAGTTCATGTTTGCGTTGTAGTCGATGACGGCTTGAGGACAGGACACTTCAGTACTGGTGCCATCACGCTCTCTGCGTTTTACTTTTCCCTCATTCTTCGGATCATGGTAGTTTGACAGAATAAATACTGATCTCTTGTCCTTCCATTTTAACAAACTTACTTTTGTGTCACTAACCCGGTAATCATGTTCACCTCGTTGTAAATGCTTGTCATCTTTTAGCGTTGGCAAGAACTTTCTATTTGAGTTCACAGTTCCACAAGCGTATATCTGGTCCTCAAGTAGTTTCAGTTGCAAAGGGTAACTATTGAAATAATTGTCAAAATAAACCTTATGATTTTTATTTTTCAAACGTTCGCAAAAAAAATTTACAACTTTTCCACCTAAGTCAGTTTCAACTTTACTACCCTGTTTGCCTGTGTAAATATTAAAATCTAGACAATAACCTGATTGTGCACACATCATCCAAACCTTGTAGCCCCGTTTCGTCGGCTTTTTAGGCATGTATTATTTCAGAGAAATGCTGCCTTTAAATTTAATCATGCTTTCATCGATAGCAACACTCTCAGATGGCTTGTAATTTTTCTGAAAATTATTTTGCAGTAAGTCGAGTAGAGGTCTAATTTTATAAAGTTTGTCGTAATTAGGGTCATTTCGGTCAGGCACTACACTATTGTCATTGACATGTAAGTTATTCAAAAGCCAACTGAACCTGTTAAGGTTCATGAACTTCGAAACATAGCTGTCATGCAAATCAGGCGCTGAAGACCAATAATCTCGGTAGCTAGGCAATTTTTTTATCCCCATCACCAAATTCAAGGCAATAAAAACATCAAGCTCTTTTGTTGTAATAGGTGTATATGGCTTTCCAGTTTGAGTAGCATAAAGGTTAGTTTGCAAACATAAAATGTCTTGTAAATGCTCTGTCCAAAAAAGGCGCAATAGTAAGAGAGGTGTCACTTTCTCCATGCTTAGAATTTGATCTGACAAACCCACTCTTTCAGAAAACTCACCAGGAATCTCCATTCTATAATTCTTCTTCCATTTTGGAGTAACCATAGCCGTCATGTTTATATTTACATTATTAGACTGTGTAGAACCAGGATTCCGTTGTACCTGGCTGGACAAAGGAAGGTCATCATCAGAATCATAAATGTAGTCAGGAGCAATTTGAACTCCAATCAAATCACCTAACACCATCGGATTTGGCTGGTTTTCTGCCTCTTCTTCGTCGTTTTCAATGCTAAAAGTGCTCTCGTCACCTGAAGGGATGTCTTCAAACAAGTATTTTTCAATCTCGTCCACTCCTAAGCGGCGTGTGCGGCGAGACATACTGCAAAGAATGTGAAAAAACCAATAAAGTTACATTCATAAGCTAACCCGCCACCGTCATGGTGGTTTGTAAGCTAACCACCAAATTCTCCTTGTAAATACTCATTGAAAACATAAAAGTAACAGTACTTGCATGCAAACACACATAAAATAGGCATGCGAGAATACGATTAATAAAAAACATAACAGAATAAATCATATTTACACGTTTTATATATTTTTTTATCGGACACTCGTCAAAAAATACGTTAGCGCTATATTCAATTCAACTGGTATGAACTGTCATTAATTAAATTTATCGGGAATTTGTCGTTTGTTTTGAAAAACAGTCCAAACTTTCATACTAATTCAACCGTTTATCGCAAGATGGCGTGGATTTTATCTAACGTAATCGAAAAGAGGTGGTTAGTAACACTAACCACCAAGACTGAAAGAGTACGGATATCAGGCTTGTAGAAAATCATTATTAACAGAATAAAAGCATTTTTGAACGAGGTACAGCTTTAACTGTCGTATTTTTGATGTTTTACTAGTGGCCGTAACTATTTTATTAGCATCTATTTTGTTATATATCTGGACGCAAATAGCGAAGGGACCAGAGTGAACTAGTTGTAGGGTTGAGGTGGGATTTGCTAATCTATGTTTAGGTCTTACGTACTTTGTCAGCGTGTATGACAATATTGAAGTTTGGAGCATTTTGTGGTACACTTTTGATGGCAGTTTTCAAAGACCGAATGTAGTTAGTATGTGTATGTAATAGATCTTGCAATTCGGTATGCAAACTTTTACTAAAGTGATGCTTATTACAAAACCATTTCGAGATATTATGGTTATAAACAATATTTTCTTGAAATTATATCAATTGAAGCTAAGATGACTGTTATTTTATCAAAAAACTGTAACAGTGTTTGACCTTCAATGTTGTTTCAAAGACATACGGTTTTACAGTTTATTAATAAAATATCGAAAATCATAGGTTTGTTTAGTATAATATCGTAATAATTTCATTTGACATCACAAATTCGTGATATGTTTTGCAATCAGCAACATTTTTATAAAACATTTCGCTTCATTTGCATGTCGCTACGTGATTTTATCGATCGATGACGTCATTATGTACAAAAGATGAACAATCTTTAAAAAATCATAATTTTACAATTACTCATTTTAAATGGAAAATATTCAAATTAGTCTTTTATTTTCGTGTTTACTATCGAATAAAAATATTTAATAAATACAAAAAAAACTTTGCATACCGAATTGGCCTAGACTTTGCTTTTATAACATACCCTTTTTATATTATAAATCGATAAAGGACATCACACTAAACAACTTTGCCCATGGAATGCCTATCTAAAATATTGTAATTTAAAAAAAAAAAAATTAAAAATTGTCGTACCTAGTTCAAACTGAGAATGTATAGAATGAGATTCTTTGCTTCAGTGAAAATAAGAAATAAAAAAAAACATTTGATCTATGCTTTTCGCTCTGTAAACAAAAATATAACTTCTTTCGGTATTTTCCAATTCTATTGATCGTCGTTGAAAAATTATATCATGAAAATAAACCGGTAAGCGAGCGATTGAACTGGAAAATACCGAAAGAAGTTATGTTTTTGTTTACAGCGCGAAAAGCATAGATCAGATGTTTTTTTTTATATCTTATTTTCACTGAAGCAAAGAATCTCATTCTATACTTCCTCAGTTTGAACTAGGTATATGATATTTTTCATTATTAAATATTTAGATAATAACAATATTTTAGATAGGCATTCCATAGGCAAAGTTGTTAAGTTTGATGTCCTTTATCGATTTATAATATAAAAAGGGTATGTTATAAAAGCGAGTTCTAGGCCAATTGTCTAACCAATACGTTGTCTAACGGTTGTGGAGCTCTAGTACACCGAGTAGTAGTTTGTATTTCAGGATCTGCGATAAAATATACCTGTAAAAATTTGTGGTCATCCGGCCGAAGGGGGAAAAGGCTACCCGCCAAATGGTAAACTTGTCCTTATACCTTAAATGTTGGCATAACCCCCCGCTCGACTACTTGTGCACTCATGAATGACGTCATTTGAAACGCACTATTATAGAGACGTATGTTTTTCAAAAAAAAATTGCTCTTTGGATGTTCACCCGTTAGAAGCGAATGTAAAGGTTCAGGTGGTGTAGAAATCATATTAATTTAGATTTTTCCTTGTAAACAGCAAAACCCTTTTGATTCGTCTTTCCATTTTAAAGCAGAGCAATGTTGGCAGATGACTTTTAAACTCCCCAAGGATATAGAAGAATCATATTTATAGTCTATTGTAGATTCATAAATCATGCCAGAACACTCTTTATTAATCCATAGGACAGTAGAATTTTGGATGTTTTCTTGGTCAGCAGCAGTGGTGACAGTGTCCATTTGAATTTCTGATACTGTACGTGCACTGTTTTCGTCAGCGGTCAAAACTGATTCTCCACGCAAACGGCGACGCCTTTCCCGTTCTCTAGTCAACCTAGCTTCATTTTCTTCCTTTGATTCATTTGCCCGAGATACGCGCATTCGTTTAGCTCTTGAAGTCTGTGGACCTATATTTTGTTTACGCCGAGGCATTATTTTTATAAACGTACGTAATACCTACTTAAAAATAATCAGTTAAGTAAAGATTATTTTTATGAATTTTTAGGCTTTATAAATCGATATTTACAGTTTTTTTGTTCAATTTTCAATAAATAATGCGATGTTTTCACAGTACCTACCTATACATACCTACATATTATATCTATTTACTTTTTAATTAGATAATTAAATTTTTAACATCAATATTTACAGTAAGTAATGAAAAGACCTTTCTTATACCTAAGTACCTACTTATTTATTTCAATCGAAACTTAACAACCTATTTTTTACCTTTTCAAGGTTTCTTTGTACAAAATTGTTATTTAAAATGAATCACATAAATTAAATTTTAAAATTCAATTGTAAACTTGAAACGAAGCGCCCGCCGCGCCGCGCGCCGCACTGAAAATTTTATAATTCGACACAACCATCAACGTCGTTTGCCCTCACGTGTCTGCCTGTTCGGGTCGCGCACCTCACCTCACTCAACATGAGCCCACTGTACGGTCCAGGCTGAGTTTCAAACTGATCCGTACATAGATAAAATGAAGTTAAAGAAGTTAAGTTGTTGTAAAAGATATATTGTAGAAAAAGGGTAAATTAACAGTCAGCACTCGTGGCTGTGTATCTGCTATGTTGTTTAAAAGTACTCGTGACTTACATGTTGGTTGAGTGAATTATCGTTAATTACTAATAATAAGATGTTATATAAAAATAGACGTGAGCTAAGAGCTCGCGGAAAGTAGGCCGCTGTGGCAGCAGTTAATTGTACTTTGTACGGTGATGGACCGTACATGCTCCCGAGGGAGGAAGTAAACCTAATTATAATTACGCGACAACATAGCAAATCCAACAACCATTACAATAATTAATTAATTTAATGTATATTTAAGGTTCACTGTTCAAATTGGATAGTCCTTTTTGGTTTCGTCGGTGCTACTGCACTGTAGACTGGCTGTGGTTGTTGTAGGCGAGTGGACGTTGTCTCCCTCGTCGTATCGTGGTTACTCGTCGCTTCCGTTTTCTCAGAGCCCCTTCGCTTGTAGTACTTTACTAGTATGTACAGTGCTGCTGTACATGCAGCTCCCACCAGCAAGAGAGTACAGCGTACTGGTGGATGTCGTGTGAGGACAAGCCCGACGATGCCGATCTTTGTTCATCATCCTTTTGTAACTTTATCCGTTTGTCAAGCTCGATGTGTTGTAGACTCTGATTGTTAGTTAAGGCTGGGCTACTCTCATTGATAAAGGTGAATTGAACTTGATCGCTGATGTGTAAGTTGACGTCGTTAGGAATGATAGGTATTTTCGGGTTCAGTTCGGTTCTGCTTCCATAGTGGTTGAATGCTAACAATGAGACGTCTTTTCTCTGTAGCACGCAGCCTTCTTGTAAGTCAAGTAAACCCGTTCGCGATAAGTTAGTTGATACGATGCTGTTATCACATAAAAGTCTGGCGTTACAATTTTTACAACACATGTATAGCCACCGGTTCGTTTTATGTAACTTGATCCAGTCGTCGCGGCAGCGTCGTTTTGTTTGTAAACATTGAATGTTTGATTGGTGTCCCAATAATTTTGCTTCGCATGGCGCTTCTGCATTATGTAAGTTATGTATAGGAAAGTTGGAAGTGCAAATGTAGTTATCTTTTTTAAATTGGGTGCATTGATTTATATCGTCCATAGTTAGTGATATAAATGTTTCCTTTCTGAAGTTGACTGCGATATGTGTCGTGGTAGGTATGGCGGTAGTGACGTCACCGGTAGTTAACTGCATTGAAACCGGGATCGTATGAAAAGCTTCGTACTCTTCGTCGCTTGTGAGGGGTATATGAACTTCCAAAAGTAGAAAGGATGAAGTCACGCGCGCCTTTACGTACAGTATTTTGTACAGACCCTTCACGTTCTCTTCGATGTCTTTGATGGGCAGCGACAGTCGTTTCGAGAGCCGTGCTGTGATCATGTGGAGCTCGTATATAAGTTGTTTAAATGAGATCAGAAGAATGTCTAGACGTCCGTTATGTATGTTCGCTATGGTGTCTAGTAGCGTGTCTTGAGTTCGTTTCAGATTCCACATGATGAGGCTGGCTGTGAGAGATGCTGCGTTTAGGTCGTTCATGACTGACATTACTTCTGTTCTGTACACAATATTTGAAATTGTTTCGTTCGTGTGTACAATGTAGTCATGTATCGTTTCAAATTGAGTCAACATAAATTTTTCATTGTTTTTAATTATGTTGTTTTCTGCCTCCACGATAGATGTCTGATTTTTCAGCAAACGTAATAAATAATCTTCGTTCGTCTGTATTTTTGATATATCATCTTGGTACTTGAGTGCGAAATTTTCGTCGAGGATCCCGAACAAAGTCCTCGCAATGTTCCCAACTCCGTTGATATAGCCTCTTTTACGCCTGTGTTAATTGTTGTTTAGTAATAAGGCGTTGTATTCGTTCAGTTGGTCTAATTCGTGTTTAAGTTGAGATATTGTCGGCTTACAAGGCTTATGATCCATTCGTTCACAAATATGATATAGTTCATTGATGTATGTCTTTATCTTCGTAGATGATTGCAAGTAAGTTGTTAAATTATAATAAATTAGCAAATTCCATTCATCGTGTATAAACTGCAAGTTACCAATTTTATCGAAATACAACGGCTTATTTCCGTTCAGTGGTATTGTTTCGAAGATTCTCCATCGGCGCGGGAGGCGGCGGCGGCAATGCACTTGCCTGACATATTAGAGTGCATAGCGACAACAAGCAGAAAGTTATGGAGTTAATTAGTTTGAGTCTACTCTGCTTTACACATCTTTTTTTCTTTGTAGGTTTATTTTCAGTTAACTCTTCGGGCGGGAGGATTGGCGCTGATTCCCGTTTGGGAAGCGGAGATAACTTCGTTATAGGTCTTTTGAAAACGTTGTTTTGCGTTTTCAGCGTTACAACTCGTGTGTAACCATCGTTTCCCGGGTGTAGGTCTAGGACTCGTGCCATGGCCCACTTGCCGGGCGGCAAGTTATCCTCTTTTATAAGGACGAGGTCTCCCGTGCAGATGTTTTCCTTTGGTTGCAGCCATTTGCTTTTTGTTTGCAGTTGGTGTAGATATTCGCGTGACCACCGTTTCCAAAACTGTTGGTGCATAAGATCTGTGAGCTTCCATTTGTTACGGAGCGACATGATAGTCCAGTGGGTATAACACCCGCCCGAAAAACAGAAGGGCGTGAGTTCCAATCCTGGGACGGGCCTACACCAATTTGTCTTTTCTAAAGTCATATGTGTGGTTAATTTATCATGGTTGCTAACGGTGAGGGAAAACATCGTGAGGAAACCCACATGGCTGAGTTGTACTTAGTCATGTGACAGTGTATTCGTACAAAACGGCGATAGGCCTGCCCCCTATCACGTGAGTACACTGTCTAAGCAAAACGTGGGTACCTTCTCTGGAAACTAGATGGCGCTTGCCATGTGAGTTTAGGAGTATTGGTACCTCTGCCAACCCCTTTGGGGATAAACGGCGTGAACGTTTATGTTATGTTATGTTATCTATTTTCTTTTCGCTGCAATCTTCCTGCGGTAACGACATCATGGCTGTCCCGGTTAAGAAATGCCCTGGTGTTAGAAATTCTGTATCTGCAGCGTCTTCGGAGAGCGGGCAAAGGGGGCGACTGTTCATACACGCTTCAATTTGAGAGAGTAGAGTAGTATACTGCTCGTAGTCTAGTTTTTGCTCTTCTAGTACTCTTACAAGATGGTACTTCATTGATTTCACGCTTGCCTCCCAGACAGCGGCCGATGGCCAATAAGGACAGAGGAAATGCCATACAATACGTTGTTGGCTGATGTAATCTAAGAATTCGGGCGACGTCATGGTTCCATATTGAATGAATTCTTCGTTTAATTGTTTAGCAGCTCCTTTAAAATTCGATCCGTTGTCCGAATACATGTGTTTCGGAGTGCCGCGCCGGGCACACATTCTTTTAAGAGCTGCTAAGAAAGTTTGACTGCTGAGGTCCGATACAAGTTCAATGTGTACTGCCTTCGTTGCCATACATACGAAAATAGCTATATAGCCCTTGGTCGTCTTCACGCCTCTCCCTTTGTTTAACTTTACTTCCACGTGGCCTGTAAAGTCGACGCCGGTGTGTGTGAATGGCCGCGACGGCGTTACTCTTACCTTCGGTAAGTTACCCATTAACTGTTCGTTTTTCGTTGGCCGGAATGGATGGCAGCGGACGCATTGTTTGAGAACCCCTTTTACGGCGCGATTCCCTCCAATGATCCAAAATCTTTGTCTCGTTTCAGCTAATGTTAGGCGTACTCCCACGTGTAGGGTTCGTTTGTGAGCTTGGCTAATAACGAGCTCAGTTATGCGGCTGCTGTGTGGCAAGATAGCTGGGTGTTTTGACTCCTCAGGTAAGTAGGAATTGCGTAGTCGACCTCCTACTCGGAGTATTCCTTTATCATCGAGGAATGGAGTCAAATTCAGGATTCGGCTTTTTGTGGCTACTCTGCCCGCTCTCTTTAGATTATCGATATCCTCCCAAAAACAGTCTTGTTGTGATAGTTTTGATAATCATATTGGTAGCTTGAATTATGTCGCTTGTAAATAAACATTTAGCATCGCTAGGCGGTTTCTTATTACGTAGACGTTCAATGAAACGCAACACCCAAGCGAGGCATCGTGTCACGCGAGTCATATCGCTGCAACGTTGTAACAACTGATCTATGACGTCATTCTTATCACGTTGTTGTGTGACGTGACACTCATACTTTGCGCCTTCTTCCGTAATGAATTTGTAATCCTTTGTTTCCGTTAAGTATGACTCCCTTTTTGAGCCAACGTGGTCCCTCCCACCACAGTGAAAAGTTACAAAGTTGTAAGGGTAGGAGGCCCCTTGTAGCACAGTCGGCTGGATTTTCTTTTGTATTGACATACCCCCACTGTGCTGCGGGTACTACGTTAGTGATTAATGCTGTTCTGTTGGAGATGTATTTTTCCCACTGTTTGGTTGTGTTCTGTATCCACGCTAGTGTTACTTTGGAGTCAGACCAGCAGTGGATTTCGAGCTGGTTTTCACATAAAGCCGCTTTTACTTTCTCCATAAGTTTAGCTAATAATAGTGCCCCGCACAGCTCTAGTCGCGGCAACGTAGGCTTCTTTTTCAATGGCGCGACTTTAGTTTTCGCAGTTAGCAATGTCGTGATGTATTCACCGTCATCGTTTTTCGTCACCGTGTATATGTTGCATGCATACGCCTTTTCACTCGCATCGCAAAAACCGTGTAATACAATGCGCTGGCTTGCATTTTGTATCCACCTTGGTATGTTTAAGTTATTTAAAGATGGTATTTCAGAGCGAATTTATCTCCATTCTTTTGCTATCTCCTCAGTTACGGGTTGATCCCATTCGACGCTGGTATCCCAAAGTCTTTGAAACAGAAACTTAGCATTGATAATAACGGGAGAGAGCCATCCAAGGGGGTCGTAGAGCTTGCTAATGTCCGATAGTAGCATACGTTTTGTGTATTTAGGGTAGTCACGTTCCGTTAGTTCCCATTTAAAACAAAAATTGTCATCACTTGTGTTCCAGCCTATACCCAGCGTCTTAGTTGAAGAGTCTTGTTTGAAGTTGAATATGTTTTCAACTTTTTTATCTTCGCACAAGTCCTGTAGGATAGTCGGTTCGTTGCTAGCCCATTTCCTCAGTAAGAATCCACCTCGTTGAAGTAGATCGAAGAGCTGTTTTTGTAATAACTTTGCTCCGTCAATCGTGTGGTGACCCGAAATGACGTCATCCATATAGAACTGGTGACGTAACGCTGTCTCCGCCATCGGGAAAGCATGTCCTTCGTCGTCCGCCAGTTGTTTGAGCGTGCGCATGGCTAAGTAGGGTGCAGCCTTCGTCCCGTAGGTTACAGTGCATAGCTCCATCTCTTGTAGCAGATCATGCGGAGATGCGCGCCAGATGATTTTTTGGAGCGACCGTTGGTCGGGATGTAACATTATAGCTCGGAACATCTTCTCAATATCGGCTGTTAAAGCATATTTGTAAGTACGCCATTTGATAATTAGAGATAAGATTTCCTTTTGCAAGTTAGGCCCTTTTTCCATGAGATCGTTGAGGCTGTAGTTGGAGTCCATTTTCATGGAAGCGTTAAACACGGTGCGTAATTTTGTGGTAGTAGATTCTTCCCTTATTACGCCGTGGTGGGGTAGGAAAACCCCTTGCCCGGTCGTTGACCTAGGTGCTGGCGACATGTGGCCTCGTTCAATATAATCAGACATGAACTGTTTATATTGTATAGCAAAATGGCTCTGTCTTTCCATTTTGCGTTCTAATTGTAAAAATTGAGCGACTGCTTGTGGCCTTGATTTTCCCAATTTTTCGTTTGAGTCCTCTTTCATTGGCATTTTTACGATGTAGCGTCCCGATTCCTGCCTTTCTGTTGTTTCCAAATAATACTTCTCGCAGTATTCGTCACTGTTTGTTGACTCGTCATTGTTTATCTCCTCAGCTTCCCAAAATCTCGATAGATTTTCTATCTCGTTAAGAGTAACGAAACAGTTGAATGTTTTTCGTATGTTTCCACACAAAATCCATCCTAGTTTCGTGTGTTGGGCTACGGGAGAGTCGTTATCTTGTTTCAGGACGCCTTCTTGTATTATCAAGGAGTAGATGTCGGCGCCCAAAAGGATGTCAACAGGGCCGGGTTCGTGGAACTGAGGATCAGCTAGCTTTAGATTTTGTAAGTATTCCCATTTGTCCGTTGGTATGGGGTAACTCGGCAAGTTATTTACGAGCTTGTTTAAAATCAGCGCTTCCGTTTTGAATGTGAAATCCGAGTATAATGATTTACATTCGAGCTCTAGGAATCCCTTACTGTTCCCTAGGGATTTTCCAATGCCAGAAATGACTGCGTTCAATTTTCTACGTTTCTGTCGTAATCGTTGCGCTGCGTTTTCCGTTATAAGGGACACTTGCGACCCTTGGTCGAGAAGTGCCCGTACTGTGACGTAGTTTCCCTCTGCGTTTTTTGTTAAAAGTTGAACCGTAGCGAGGAGAACTTCGGTGTCGTTACGTGTTACGTTGTGGGCGGCGCGCGACGGCGCGGCTCCAGCCGTTGATGTCGATGGCGACGACGCCTCCATTGAATTACTGTCTATGTGAAGGAGGGTGTGATGACTTTTGCCGCATAATCTACACGTTTTTGTAGAACTACATTCCTGTCCCCCGTGACTGAATAGACAGTTTTCGCATACTTGAATGCGTTTAACAGTCGAGATGCGAGTTGCAACATACATATTATTGAATGTCTTGCACTTCATCAGAGTGTGCGCATTTTTGCACAGTGGACAATTTTCACGCGTTGCTATGTATGACTGTGGCCATTTTTTCGCTGGCTTATAATTCGTGGCTCCGTGCTCATTCGATCTATTATTGAAATATTTGTTCTGACTTGGCAATAACGTTTGTTTTTTCTGCGGCTGGGGCTGTTGTTTCGTTGCAATATGATTTTGCGACATAGTTTCAAATGCCATGAATTTTGCTTCCAAAAAACATTGAAACTCTGACAGGCTGGGAAAATCTCGGGGGTTCGTGAGGTCGTGAATATAGTCGCTATAAGTAGCAGCGTCAAGTTTAGGTAACAACAAATGAACGAGCAGAGGATCCCACGTAGTGACGTCAAGACCTAGATTAGTAAGGCCGTTTACGCACTCAACTAATGTGTCATGCATTTTCTTGAGGTTGTTTGCGGATGGACTTTGGATAGTTGGTAAATTAAGTAGAGTGTTTGCGTAAGATGAAAATAACAGCCTCTTGTTCTCGTAGCGGTTAACTAGTATCTCCCAACAAGTGTCGTAGTTATCAGTAGAGACGCTTAGATGTTGCACTAGTTTTTCAGGTTCGCCTTTTAGCTTCGACTTGAGATGCTGCATCTTTTGTGACTGTGTTAGCCAGTTACTGTTATGTATAGTTTCAGTATACAAATCACGAAATGATACCCACTTGTTGTAATTGCCGTCAAAGTCGGGTAAATCGAGCTTAGGCGTGGAGTTTTCGCCGTGTTTGCCTGCCCATAACTTAATATTGATTTCCTTTTTCAAGGTGTCATACCTGCGCTCCCATTTCTGATATTCTCGTTGATAAATGGAGTTCTCATCGTTGATGATTGCGTCGAGCTCCCAGTGTATCTTGTCAATGGCTTGCCATCTCGTTTTTAGAATAGCAAGATTATCTTCAAGCTCCCATTTATCTCCGATGTCATCGAGATGAATCTTCTTAATCGTCCGTTCGATTGCCGTAAAATTGAGCAGTTGTTGCCGCATGAGCTCTTTGTTTTCCTCTTTCCCCTCGAAGGTCGTTGTTTTCGAGGTACTGGGGGGCGCAGGAAAATCCTCAAGCGCTGCGCGTGTCCCTGGCTTTCCGGGCGTCGCGACACCGACGGCCTGCGCCAGCTGCACTGCGCGGATTTTCTGCTTCATTTCCTCATACATCGTATCCGTTTTGCCAAAAATATCACTGCCGAAATATTCAGCAGTGAGCTCTTCATCGTCTTCGCGTAACGAAACAAGCTCTTTATGATTTACCTGGAACTCGTGCCAGTGTGCCTCCAGATATTCCAGCCGTTTTTGCAGGTAATCTGGAGTCTTCCTCGATGCGCCGTCCTTGTTAAAGTTGACGCAAAGAGTCTTGATCTTCTCGTAACACAGTTTCTGCTCCTGCATTCGTTGACCAAGATCCGCCATCGTTATTTCAGTTGTTGAGTTTCACTGATTCGTGCACGTACGTAACAATGTCTACCACGATATGTGCGATATTCCTTCTCAATCTGACTGGTGAGACCCGCTTGTGGGAGGCCAGCCAAACCGATTCGCTACCGCAGTAAACAAGCACACTCAATGCACAAAGCTTCGAAGAACCAAATTATGTACGATCCAGGCTGAGTTTCAAACTGATCCGTACATAGATGAAATGAAGTTAAAGAAGTTAAGTTGTTGTTAAAGATATATTGTAGAAAAAGGGTAAATTAACAGTCAGCACTCGTGGCTGTGTATCTGCTATGTTGTTTAAAAGTACTCGTGACTTACGTGTTGGTTGAGTGAATTATCGTTAATTACTAATAATAAGATGTTATATAAAAATAGACGTGAGCTAAGAGCTCGCGGAAAGTAGGCCGCTGTGGCAGCAGTTAATTGTACTTTGTACGGTGATGGACGGTACACCCACCCCCACCACCGCCGTCGCCGCCGCGCGCCGCCACTCGCCGCCACTGTCGTGCTATGCGGACCGACCGACTGACAAAACGACGGAACGCAGCCGCCGCCGCCGCCATCTCTGCCCTCGGCATTGTAAATGCATCTTGTGTATTAATATTAACATAAAAGTGTTAAGATAAGTATATATTCGGAATCCTCATTAATTTGATATGCATTTTGTTTTATAATTGAAACAACTTTTGATTTTCGGATATTTTAATCGCGTATTATTACATTATTTTTAAAGCCCGACGTTTCGAAAACTTTTCAGTTATCATGGTCACGGGAAGACTGAGGTGTTATTTGTCATTATACAGTACTATAAAATTATTAATACTAACTACCTTCACAAAATTTTAAGTTACATTTGCGTTTAATATTTGCTATGTACAAAAAGAGCTAATGTTATCTGGAGTCTTGCTAGTGTTCTTCCCTCGCTTAGTTGTGCTAATGATCGGGTTCCAAGCAGGTGGTAATTGCCAACCATCATCTCTATTGAAGTTTGGATGTTTCTTTATTTCAATAGACTCGCGTATCATTCTAGGTATCAATCGATTCTCTTTTGCTAGAATTGTAGGTTTGTCAAAACGCATGTGGTGGTTTGGCTTATCGAAGGTGTGTTCACACAAAGCAGATCTTCCAGGACGCCTATTCTTCATATCAGCAATATGTTCTCTAACGCGAGTTGCTACACTACGCTTTGTTTGGCCGATGTATGAAAGACCACACTCACAGTCTAGTTTATAAACGCCTGCATCTTGTAAAGGGATCTGACATTTGATAGGTCTTAGAAACTGACTTATCTTTTGGTGCGGCTTGAAGTAGGTCTTAATGGAAGCACGCTGTAACACAGTACTAATTTTGTCTGTTACACCCTTTACAAAAGGTAGAGTTGCAGGGAGTCTTTCAACAGTAGGTGGTTTATCGGAGGAGCGGTGACGTTGGCGGGGCAATTTCAGCTTGTTGTTGTGAAGAACTTGTTTCACATGACTGAGCTCTCCAGCAAGATGGTGTTCGTCACAAAGATGTTTGGCTCTCTGAAACAAAGTTTTACCAACAGTAGCTAACTGAGATGGATGGTGGTGTGAGTCACCATTGAGGTACCTATCAGTGTGGGTGGGTTTCCTATAAACTGTGTGACTAATTGAGTTATCAGAATTCCTTATCAAGAGGACATCTAGAAAGGCTAAACTATTATTAGTCTCTAATTCCATTGTAAATTGGATCTTAGGGTTTAAGATGGAATTAAGATGGTCTAAGAATGCAGAGACTATGTTTTTGGGTAGGATTGCAAAAGTATCATCTACGTACCTCTTATAAACCTTTGGAGTGACAGGGAAGGATTTTAGTGCAATCTCCTCCAATCGTTCCATGAATATATCGGCTACAATAGGAGAGACTGGGGATCCCATTGCCACACCATCAGTATGATGTAGTCTAGAAGATGCCAAACATTGGCATCTTCTAGACTACATCATAGTTCGAAGAGAGGACCTGAAAGATGTTCTTATAACAAGAGCCATGCGAGGAGCAGAAGGGTGGACAGATCACCGTCTAATAAGATCAAAGATGAGGCTAAACATCAAGCCTCCACGCAGAAACCAGCATAAGATCCCGGCGAGATTAGCATTTACCAAACTCGTCCACAACGCAGAAACGCGGCGCAAACTTGACGCTGAATTTGGTGATGTGTACCCTAGTACGGAGGAAGGAGCGTCTATTGATGAAGGATGGCGACTTTATGCTAAAACCCTTTATGAAATCTCTCAGCGAGTAGTAGGAAAGCCGGAGAAGAAAAATCAAGACTGGTTCGATGACTCCGACGCACAAATACGGAAACTGGTTGAAGATTCAAGACGCGCCTTGCGAAATCCGTCCAGTACTGGACATCGCAGAGCCATACAGCAGGAACTCAAAGCAAAAATACGCGAATTGAAGAACTGGTGGTGGAAAAATAAATCAGAGGAGCTGCAAATTCTTGCTGACAGTAATCAGACGGGGAAATTCTTCGAGGGTCTTAAAAGTGTCTTTGGACCCAGAAGCAGGAAAACCGCCCCAGTTCTCTCAAAAGACAAATCCGCGCGTAAATCGTCATTCAAAAAGAAGCTTAAGATTACGATGTTAAATAACTTCAAACATAGTTAACATCACACCTGCAACTGAATGGCGATTATTATTCAATAATACAATTAATATAATATATTTAATATCTTAATTCATATAGATTTTATATATTTTTTAGGTCTATATTGTATGTATGTGTAAGTTTATTATAAATATATATATACATAAATGTATTAAAACATTATGAATATGGTTTTATGCTTATATGTCGGTGAAGGATTAGAAAGATGTCATTAAAGTTAACATTTCGTGTTCTTTTTTAGTTTTGTTATTATTATTAGCTTTCGATTTGTGTTTCAATGGTTAAATGTTTTGTTTTTTAGTTTAGGTTTTATCTTACTTTATGTATTTTTCAAGGGTCCCGGCTGAAAATCAGCGTGCATTAAAGCCAAAACTCTAGTGTACATATGCTGAGTCGGCGCCTTTTTGGCTCTCATTGTGTGTAATTTGTGCGATTGTTGTATTTACATGTTGTATAATATGAGGGACTGAATAAAGATTTTTTTACTTTTACTTTTACTTTTTAAATGATAAAAGCTCCAAAACACTCAAACAGATGATAAATTGTGGACACCACATTTATCTTGTTTCGATGGGGATACCCGTGACAAATATTAATATCCCTTTTGCCAAACTTAACCAATTATTTATCTCCAAATCGATAGGCGACAATAATAATTAAAATAAAATACAAAAAAGGAACAGTTTATAACCTGCTTTTTATAAAATACTCCCTATAAATAAGTTTAATTTGTTTTTCTTTGAACTTAATCTCGACTGGCAACCGTGCGAGCGGGACACACTTCTCTCTCACACGGCTCTCGTTCTAGGACGTTTCTCTGCTTGACAGTCTTTAAAAGATAATTAACTTTATTGCATGGTAATAAATTGCATTTTTGTTTACCATATTTTTGTGAGTACTCTCTCCTGTTTAGTTAGTAGCTTCATGATTATTACATAATATTTACATATTATATATTATAATACTATCGATTATAAGATTATTTGGGCCCCATTTGCATAATCGATACACTATCGATTATCTGGCAACACTATTACAAACTTATGAAAACAATACAAACAGTTGATAACCTCAAAAGTATTTCTATCTTGAAGAAGAATTAAATAAACACGGTCAAAGGCCATTGAAGAAAAATTGAATTGAATAGAATTAAATATTTCATTTAGTATAAATTTTACTAGTATAGCAATATAACTGTACATTGTATATTGTGTTTTGAGGTCTCATTTATGGCAAATTTTATGCTATAATCATATATCAAGAATATATTTTTTCAGTCATGAATTGGTGTCTGTATCTTCATCCAAAAATATTATTTCGTATGACCACTTATTCGGTTAGAAAACATTATTGTAAGTCTGTAAAGTATGTTAAGGACACGGTGCCGTTTCTGGAGCTATATAAATCAGTCACTGGTAAGATTAAATTGTGTTTTGAAAAGTCCATCTAATATCATATTAGATGGTTTATTTGATTATTCCTAATTGTTAGCTAATCTTCTCAGCTTAGAGAAGAACTTACCCATTTCTTCCCCACAGGTGTAGAATGGGATGACTTCTGATGGTTGGGGCTTTTGAATGAAAGTTGAATGGTGTAGCTGCAGATCCAAAAAACACATTTTAAAGAAGTTTTTCTCTATTTTAGTAATGTCTTGGTATCACATAAGAAACACAATAAGTTTCTGTTCAGAATTTTTGTTCACACAATAATAAATGAGTATAATAGACAATTAATTAGTTAGTACTCATACTCCGCTGGCTTTCCGCCTTACCACCTACATGATTGGCTGAGTTTCTGGTATCCAGTAAAACAACTATCCATTGCATCTGTAGGTTTTACTGAACTAATTGAATCCATTCTTCCAGGGCAAGAAATATCAACAGATAACCTTAATGTGTTAAAAAGAAAAAGTCCAAATTTAGATTTGTTGACAAATGATAGACTGCAGAGTTCTCTCCTTATATTAAACAAGTTTGACATAACACCTTATGAAGCATGCAAAAATCCACATGTTTTTTGTATGAATCCTATTACTATGGATAATTATGGTGAAATACTTAAAGAGTGTGGGTGGGTGAAGATTTTGCCAGATCATATTATCAGGTAAGTTAAGTGATCATATCTTGCTATATTACAATGTAACAAATCATTTCCACTTAAAACAACCAGCATAATGTAATCAGTCAAACACAGGCAAGCCAATGCCAGGCAATAAATGTTGTTGCTAGAGACATTGTTTCATCATGAGAATGGTAAATTGTTAGTTAGTATGAAGTGGTATGGATCAAGTTCAAAATTTTATATATAAAATCGCAAAGGTTTTGTGTTTTGATATTTTAAATTTTGACATGTGCCTTCATAAAAGCTTTTGACCCTGACCTACCCCTTGTCACATTATGGTGATACCACCCCCCCCTATTATCCTGTGACTATTTATGGATGGCCCTTAATTAAAAAATTGGTAATAGTTTTAATTTGCTTAACACACCTTTCTCATAGTTGTTTATTTTTTTCTCTCATCAGATACCATACAATGGTTAGGAAAACTTCTCTAAATCAGCTCAAGAAAAAAGGTTTGATGAGCCATCATATCAACCTGCAGCACAAACTGAAAGAGTACTTCAAAATGTGGCCACCAAGCCACAATTTAGATAAATACTTTGATGAAAGCAAAACTACCATCTGTAAGTAGAAGAAATTTTGTAACACCAGTTTTTGATGATGTATTTGTATGCATTCTTGTAGATTTAACTCACTTCTTCTTGTGCACTTTGTTTTTTAAGGAATACCTACCCTTCTAATTCTTTTACGCCCATAAATCACAAATAGAGGTAGCCAAGTCAGAACTTCACAATTAGAAATTCCCCAGCCACTGGTTTGAATTCTTAGCCAATTTGTACTTCACAAACTTAACAAAATAAGCGATCATATTCTAAGCCAACAAAGTTAATTGTAAAGAATTTGCTTCTTAAACTCATTTCTTTTTCAGTAAATGTCCGAATGTATGTTCTAGAAAACTTTTTGAACTGGCGACTCCATGTGTCTTCAGAGAAATTTGAGAAATACTGCAAAATATATCTACCACTACAGCACAAGCCTATGTCAGATATTTTAGAAGCTATACATTTAGCACAAAACGAGATAGGACTTGAAGAGCATAATATTGTTAGCAATGGGTTCGTCTTATATGCTGATCCCATCAACACTAAACTTATTCTAAATAATGTGCCCACTTTGGCAGATATGGATATCAGAGATGCAATTAAAATGGAACCAGCAATTTTAAAGAATAATTATATTTCGATTCTAAGGATACGAAGCATTCTTGATGTAAGTAAAAACGGCACTGTAAGAAATCCCTTCATAGTAAGAAGTAGGTTAAGCTATTTCACTTAGAATAAGGATAATTTAATTTCAATTTTTCAGTTGACCTTGATTAATACTACCTAGATAATGCTTAAACGAAGCCAGAGAGGTTTGCCAGGATCGTGCAAAGTGGCGATCGATAGTCTTTGCCTACCCCAATGGGAAATAATGGTGTTTGTATACGTATCAAAACTTAAAGGCAAAGCCACTCAGTAGCAATCTCTTAGTTGAAAGTAATATGAATGCCTAACTTGAATATCGTGATGGAGGCGCGCAGATTGAAGTCATTTTAACGTTGACGTGAAGTTCCAATTTATCCTAACCTGGGTTGGCTGGCCTAATAATGTGCAATACCGATGTTTATGTCACATTCTTTAAATACGTTTTCCAGGACTTCAGAATAAGTGCCGACGCGCAAAGACGTTATTTAAAAGTTTATTGCATGAAACCAGAAACGGTGCAATTGCGGTTAGAAGAATTGAAAAGTTCTAGAGAATACAACATGCTGTCTACACACCCAAGGGTAAGAATTAAATTTTTGATATCTTTGATATCTTATAACTATATTTTTTGCTCTGGAGCACTGAAGAACACATGAGTGGGAGTTTGCAAGTATTTATCATTTCGCAAATGAATAATATTGTTGTACAACTAGTAAATATAAATGCTTCTTCAATTAGTTATTCCAATATTTCGATTGCATAAAATATCCAAGTTGGCTATACTTTGTGTATACACATAGTCTTTTTTGACTGACTTGGCAGGGCTGCACTCTAGTGACTACTATACTCACTATAATTATCTTTATTTTTCAGGTTCTCTCTTTAGTAATACATAAAAACAAAATGATGACACGACTAAAGAAAATTCAAGAATCTGATAAACAATGCTATAGTTTAAACCGCTTGGTTGGATCTTCGCACGTTTTTAATAGGTAAGAATTATATGATCTTTTTATCTTTAGCGACGACGTGATAACTCAATGGGTAGAACACCGGTTATCGTGCAAACGACTAGTGTTCAAATCTCGGGTCGGGCCTACACCAATTTGTCGTTTCAAAAGACATATGTTTGGTTAATTTATTAAGGTTGTTAACAAAGAGGGAAAACATCGTGAGGAAACCCACATGGCTGAGTTGTACGTAGTTATGTGACAGTGTATCCATACAAAACGGCGATAGGCCTGCCCCCTATCACGTGAGTAAACTTTCCATGCAAAACTTGGTACTCTGAACACCAGGTGACAAAGTCACTCGATGTTCAGAAGTATTAGTACTTCTGCCAACCCATTCGGGGATATACGGCGTGAACGTTAATGTTATTTTTAGGTTTTATCTTTAACCATTTTAGTATTAAATGTATCATTTAGGCCAAAAGATGTCATTAATTACACCAAATAATTACTGATAGTCTCTGATTAGCAGTATTAATATTTCTTATAAAGACTGAGGGATCAGAACTTTTTAAATTCTCAGTTGGAAATATAGTGTGCATACCAATGCCTCAGATGATTTACTTTTCTGAAGATGATTGATCGTTTCGCATAGTTTCAAGATACTTCTTTGGGGGAGTACAAATAATAATTAAAAACATTTCTCAGACCTATTGAAGGTGTATGCAAAATTTCATTGAAATCGGTTCAGCCGTTTCGGAGGAGTTTGTTGACAAACACTGTGACACGTGAATTTTAGATATTAGAAGAGATAATCTGTAGAGCCATGATCGCCATTAGGTAACAAATATTGCAAGATTTTCTACAGACATGTTTTATTTTCCAGCTACATAAGTAACTTTGGCAACAAAGTATTTAGCCGCGACATAGGTATCCTCATTAGCTCCTCACTAAGCAAACAAAGCGATGACCAAACAAAGCTAGATACTGAAATGATTCAGATCATATTGAGGAAAGTGAAGAAACATAAGTTCTGGAAGCACGTTCCTTTACACGTCATCTATGAAAATATCAAACTGTTAAAACAACAATTTGCTGATGAAACCATTGTCGATAACTGTCAGTTATTATTGTACCCTATGTGAGTATGTCTACACCTTTTTCTGCTACTATTTTTTGACACTCATAAGTCTTAGGAAAGGTCTTATAGGAATAAAATAGATATAAACATCTTATTTATAGGATAGTCAATAAAAGCCGTGCTTTTAGATTTATACTATTGACGAATAAATGTGAAATTATAAATTATTCATTGCGAATTTTGAGGTGTGGTTCTCGAATAAGGAGACTGGATTAAGGACCTGTGGAGGAAAAGGGAAGATCTTCCGCCAGGCGGTGGTATGCCTGGGGACCGCGGTCCAACTGTATTAAGTTGGAACTTGTATATATAGTAAATGTTTTAGAAACTTCGATTGCGCGATGTACGATTTGTATGGCGAGTCTTGATGACGCGTGTGACGTATATTACTTGGGTTCGTGTTGCTGTGGAATGTGATTCATCTTGCACTGTCAGCGTTTATATGTAGTGCGCGTCATTGTGTACTGACAGCGCGTCGCTACAGACCTTTTAAATTGGTTTTGGGCTATTAGGCTAAAACCCAATCACCGACTATCTTTTATCTTATTAATATTATGTTACCCATTCACGTTCACGAATAGATGAAGCATTATTTGTTCTAAATCTCTGGGCTTATTGGAGGTTATAGTTTAGCAAGTTCAGTCAGAGCAAAAGTTTTCCTAAAATATATAACGTAGTGTTTTGATTCTTCTTATGTATTTCACAACCACACTCATTCACCAACATCCACAGACGCACATACTCACACACACACATAAACACAAACACACACACAAACACACACTCAAACACACAACTCACGAATGCGTCAAAGGAGAGATATTATTTTATTTCACATATTTTCATTGTATAATTTTTCATTTTCTATTTTTTCCATTAGTTTTCTATTTATTTTTACTTCTTGTGTAACAACTTGTTGATTTTAACTTGTTCCAGTAAATGTAATAAATTTTCCTTTGGAAATTGGCGTCCATAGCACAGGCTCGACCTGTTATGGCGTCAATGACCCTACTTAAGTGTGCCTTACCTGGAACTTTGCTTTTGTTGTAAATTTAGCTATAAAATGTATTAGGCATTTTCGAGAAATAAATTATCTTATCTTAAAAGAAAAGAAAGTATGTATATAGATCAGAATAAAAGTTCTTGATTTCGCCTATTAATGTTTTATTCTTATTTGCAGGTCGGAAATACAGTACTACCTTGAAATCTTGCTCAGTTTACGGAACTCAGAAAGTAATCAGAAATGTACAGTTTTCTTGGACATAATTTACAACAACCTAAATCTCACGAAACTTACAAACCAACAGATACTCAGCCTGGTTTTGTACGAAATTGAAAAGAAGTATCATTTCACTGGCGATGGCATTTGGGGGAAACAGGTTTGCAAGATGGAAAGCTGTACGTGACGAAAAAGATAAATGACATCTGAGTTTGGTATATTAATGTTCGTATGGATCATTCCGCTCTTCAGAAGTTATTTGTCACGTTATGCTGTCGGTCCTGGTAACTACCACGGCAGTAGTCGTCAGTCAGCCACTGGGCCAGAGTGATAGACTATGGCCAAATCACCCTATTCCGGATAGGCTCAAGCCCCTCATTAGGCCAATATATTGGATGGGATAATTATGTTATCATCTTTGAGGGTCTTTTTGACGAGGTGTAAGTTTGACTGCAGCCTTGACGTAATGGTAAATTAGCTGACTTCTAATTCGGGATGTTGCCGCTTCGACTCCTGAGTTGTATATGTCATGGGTGTTATATGGATTATGGATGTTGTATTAACATATAGAGCTAATGGGTCCGTTCATCTTGAGACCCTAGCGAAAACAATGACTATGATGTGTTAGTTAAACCCAGTGTAGAATGAAATCCAAATCAATGAATTTTCGGCTTCGGGCCCTAGTATTTATATAGCAATTCATTGTTTTCTATTGCTGTTATTACTATTTATAAATTGTTGGATCAATCACTTAGTTTTAAACTGTAATGTAAACTATTACTTTACGTGAGATAATTGCCTTGTTTTAATGTTAGTATTAGTTTAATAAGAAATAATATATTTTTGTTAAAAGAAAATAAAACATGAATATTAAGCCTCTCTTTTATTGTTTCTACCTTTCTTATTAATCATAAACTTTTATAACACACGATAAATTTATATATTGCTTTCCAAAAATATAAATCTCTCTAGGCAAGAGTTCAAATTCTAAGTTAAGATATTCAGTAATAATGTGAACGTTAATGTCTTGCATTATATTTACAGATCTATAAATAACTTATTACAAAAATAAGATTATGGTATTATATACGATGTTTGATTGAAAACAAACTTATAGTAATAACTAAAATTGCTCAATTCAAAATAACACACGACGAATCATAATTTTTAAGTCTGATGAAAGGTTATGGCACTTTTATCTTGCACCTTATAAGGTACCATTAGGCTGAACATTTACTTCTTGTTTAGTTAGATTTCTTTGTTTAGTATACACACTCCCAGGCATCATATTCATGTATAATGCTTATTGTACTTTTACCATGTTTTACAGTTTGGTTTTCATAGTGGTCTTAAAATAAACGCATTTACAGAATCATTTTAAACTTTCCTAAAAGTATTTATTTCATCATACAACCTAAAGTATTTTTCACGATAATATAGATAATATTCACTAATATTCTTTCAAGATAATACCAAACTTAATCTTTTAAATACAGATAAGTAACATATACATAATTGTCTATAGAAATTACAATTCAAATCCTAATAATTTTCGTATTTCTTTTTATAAATCGCTGATGTATTCGTTTCCTATTTTTATTTACTTCATTTATGATGATTCAATGAAATGAAACAGTAAAAGTAAGAACATGTTGTAACTATTACCATATTTATAACTTCGAAACATCAGATGGGAATAAGTTTTTACATATCAAATTCCATATAAACCTTTTTTCAAATGATTCGGTCGCAGTCGTCATTAAGACCTTACCTATTTAATTATAATATATATGGTATATAAAATAAATAAAAATTAAGCTTAATAATAGTAGCTGTTTATGTAAAAAAAAACATAAACAAACAACCTTTACATAAATTTAACTAACTTGCCTATAAATAATAAGATTACCATAACTTAAGTATTTATTTTTGAACATCAAAAATCTAACAACAAATGAAAATGCTAGACATACTCTTTTGTCACTTAAGTATAGTTACTTTTATCAAACTAATTTGAATACACACGATCTTGTAATTATAGATATTTCTGTTATAAATATCCTATTATTCTTTATTTCTTAACCATTTATTATATTTTCTCTTTATATTATACTCTTTGGTATGTTCCAATGCGTATGTCGTACTTTAGGACTTACAAAATCTAAGTTTTTGGCACCCATATTCACAAATCTCGAGATTAATATTTTATATTAAAATCTAAATAATTCGACACTTAAGTAACTTATTTAGTCAAAGCTTTAAGATTTTAATAATTAAATTTGTAGTTTTTCATTGGATTTTAGTGAGCGTAAACAATGACCACACTTTTTCTGATAATGAAAGAAAAATTGATTGAGCAACAAAGTTTAGACTATGGAAGTATATATATTTCGCCAGTTATTATACTTTTGTTTTAAATAAGTTAAAACATTAAATTTACGACCCGTCTGCAATACGCGATAGCGTCAGATGTCTTTACATGAGTTCTATCTATCTTTAGTTGTTCAAGTTTATTAAATTGGTACTTATAGTTACATCCTATACTAATAAGGCACAAGGAATGCACGTAAAAATATTTTTATCTTAATCGTTGAGTTAAAAATGTTTTACCATAGTAAAATAATTAATTGTAAGTTCATAATTTCGTAAAAAACATACAAAACGAATATTTACAACTCTCAATGCATCTAAGAATAACGTCAAGAATAGCCTATAATACGAATAACTTTTAATACTCCTTTTCGAAATTGCTTTGTTTTATTAAAGCAGTTTTGAAAAGGAGTATTTCAATTCAAAAAAGGGGGCAAAGTTGTGTACGTTTGTCCCGAAGTTGGCTCCATCTTGACGACAACGGGTTGGGTGAGGTCTGCATGACGCTCCGGGTCGTAGTGCTTTTCATGCATCATGGCGGCACTCTTTTCATACTCCTCGGCGGCGTATCGAGGTGGCTCCTCGTGTACCACGCACGATGTGAATCGTTCGTCCTGGTCGTGTGGCGCTCGGTACTCGATCTTCTCTTCCTGCGATTCCAAATGTGGTGACCCGCCGGCCGCCATCATCGGGTACTCCCTGACACCCATAGGTGGACTCGCCTCCCCGTATTCGTAATGTCTTGGCGCGAACATCTGTCCATCGTGTCCGTTCAGTACGGTCGTGTAGGAGTAAGCCGGCTGGGTGTTGAATGCTGGGTACCCGCCGCTACCGGATGATAGCAAGTGGTGTGAAGATAGATCGTAGGAGTGCTGATATGACCAGGTGTCTGTCGGCGCTGGTATCCCGTTCTGCGGAAACGCTGGTAGGTTGCCTCCGATCGCACTAAAACCACCACCCAGTGTCGTGGAACTTGGAGAACTGGATCCGATGTATCCCGTTTTTCTAGGAGGTTCTCGTTTTCGCCATTTTGCTCTTCGATTTTGGAACCAAACCTGCAAATTCCAAAGCTATTAATTTTATGACATAGTTCAACTTTGTAGAAAACACTCTTATTCATTTTAAAACACGGCCTTGTATACTCAATAAAAAAATTACACAGAGGGCAAATAGTTCTAACCTTAAAAATCGTAAAAGAAAAGTTAGTTATACTAATGGTTTACAAAGGACATTGTGTCGAAATAAGAACTGTTATTATTTTTAAACTGTAGCATAAACTTAAAATTTACTTTATCTGTTAAAATCCACAATATTCAATTCTGTCATAAAGTTTTGTTACGTCGGTAAAACAAGTGATATATAAGAAGTTCATCCAAATAATTACCTGAACTCTTGATTCGGTAAGATTAAGTTTCAGCGCGAGTTCTTCTCTAGCGAAGACATCAGGATACGGAGCCCTCTCAAACGCTCGCTCCAATTCTTCCAACTGGTACGCCGTAAAAGTAGTTCTGGAAAGAGAGCATAGATCTTTAACAAAAGTTCACAAGTAAATTAGCCTAACAATCCCCGTAACCCATACCATTCAAGCCTTCCTTAGTTAAAAATAGTAGATGTGTATTTTTTTTTGACCTCAAGTCCAGTACTTCTCTGTACCAACTACAGTTATTTATTAAAATCATCGGGCTATTTCTCGGTGCGTCACACTTTTATTTTTGCGCTATGTATTATTTTTTGCGTCTTTTTAAGTATATGTATGTATGTAGGTAAGCTAATGCAATTAAATCTATCATATACCCCAAATGTTGCAGATCTATCGTTTGACTTGACAATGTTAACCTCCGAACAACAGTAAAACCCGAATGTTGAAAATATCAAAGATGTAGACACATCTAAACTTGCGATTAATAGTTTCATAGACGATAATTAGATTTAAGCTGTCAATAATACAGTTTTTAGTATGCACTAAATAATAAGTAAAAAGTAAATAATTAAAAGTTTAGTCCTACTGATAATATATTCAGGGATGGCTGGCTAAAAACAGCGACGAATAGTTTTCCTTATATTCTCTAGGCTCTTAAACTGTAAGTGATGATCGATTAATTACTATTTGGAATTCGCTTAGCTCAGTTCGTTTTAGTCCCTAATGTTGCTTGTATCAAACTAATAAAACATGAAATTCACCAAACCATCTATTCAAGAATGAATAAATACTATTTTGCATTTTATCATGTATCTATTTATGATATTTATATTACCAAATTAGAATCCTTATCTAAAATATGCATATCAGATCATCAACCATATGACGCGAGGCAATATGGCCAGAGCTGCGGGCGCACGCGCAAAAATTGATTGAGCGTGAAACTAAATTCACCCCCGTCGTGGTGCGCACGCGTCTCTAATTGCGTGCCGATCTACACCCATAGTGGTGCTATTTCATTCATCGTTTTATCACCCCTATTGTTGGTACCTGTGATGCTATAAAGCTACAAAATTAATGTTTATCACGGAAGGGTTATAAGTTATCTTATGTTTCAAAGTTTGCTAACTATGCCTTTTTTTGTATAATATTTTAAATTAAATACAAATTTTACTTAAAATCGCGTAATAATACACTTTTTTCATTTTTAAGGGAACGTAAGTGTGTTTGTAAGAACGTAAGTTTACGTAAGTTTGTAAATGTGGCAGAATCAAAATATAATATCGATAGTCTTCCACTCGTAGTACTCGACTATGAGTAGTACGTAGTACTCGTGGTCTACTACGTACTATCGATAACCCGAATGGGAAAGAATTGAGTGCGTCTATAAAAAACACAGTTATGATGTTTATGTGATGGTATTGTTCCGGTTCAGTAACAACGTATAATTTTGAACAAGAGCGGACTTAGGGCGCAGTTGAGATGTTTGATAAGGGAATTGACTCCCCACAGTCATACGGGTAATTAAACTTATCATCACTTAAAAAAATATTACACTACAAAGATTTAAAAAAAGAGTGAGCTATTGTGGGTACGGTATTTTTCTTTAAAAGTAACGGAAAGACGTTTTTTTGTTTGTATTATTTTTATATTTGTGTCGCACCAATAGAAAAATGTAGAGTGCAATGAATGACTTTAGTGATCGAATATCACAATTTTATTTAGAAATAACTTGATGTTGTTAATCTTTTGATAATTATAATATTTAATTTCTGTGCAAAACTATTAAATCCAGCGAATAAGTCGCCCATTTATAATGCACTTTAAAAACAATTCCTTCAGAGTTTTGTATGAAAATGTATCTAGATGTAATGTATACAATAACTACTGCTCAAATTAAGTTGGTTTTTATAATGATGTATTCTTTGTTTTACGAACATTAAAACAGTTTAGAAGCACACTTCTTTGTTTACAAACATTCCTCAGGAAGGATGTTTAAATTATTGGCAATTTAGTTACGACTAGTGGATCGTCCCAGCTTCGCACGGGTAGCGTTGTTTTTTTAAATATCTGAGGTTTCTTTCTTCAGTCACTGCTCAAGCATTGTGAAATTCAGCGTAATGTTTTCAATTTATTAAATTTATAGCACTCCCTTAACAGTGTAGTTTGGTGATTTTGAAAGCGCTTTAATGAAAGGTTCAGTATTTCCGTTTAATAGCAAATTTTGGAATAAAACGCCATGAAGTGTTTATAACAATCTAAAAAATAGTCATTACGTTATGAAGGATGCAACTACTGGCGCCATCTAGTATGTTATATGTAAATTAGTAAAGATTTGGTTACGATCACGGGCGCGATGGCTTATTTTATGTATAATTTCGGTGTTTGTCTATCGATTTCTATGATTCTTTTTTTATTGAATAGGTAATAATGTTACCTTTTTTAAATTAGGGATAAGTGAGAGGTTTACAAACGTAAGAGTAAACATATATAATCAGGATGTTCCGAACTGCTAAGCTATCAGGAATAACACGTGTTATTGTGAGTCAACAGTAAAAGATAGACATATACGGTTGAGTATTTTTTTTTTAGATAATTTTATGAAGAATATTTCCGCCAAACATGATTTCTATGTAAGTTTAACCATTAAGGCTGCACATGCGACGGAAGCTTAAAAAATGGAGTAACTTCTCCCGTTTTCCCCAAATTTCCCAAAATTCCCCTTTACTTCTCTGCTGGAAAGTATACAAAAACCTGCGCAGGAGTATCAAGAATAATTGTACCAAGTTTCGTTAAAATCCGTCGAGTAGTTTTTGTTTCCATAAGGAACATACAAACCGACAGACAGACAGACAGACAGACAGACAGACAGACAGACAGACAGACAGACAGACAGACAAAAATTTTACTGATTGCATTTTTGGCATCAGTATCGATCCCTAATCACCACCTGATAGTTATTTTGAAAATATATTTCATGTACAGAATTGACCTCTCTACAGATTTATTATAAGTATAGATAAAACAGCAGTTGTATGAGCTGTCATCGTATTAGTTATGCAGGGGTGGCACGAGAGAGGGCGCGTGATGCAGGTTCAAAATTCCGATACAAGTTAATTGTAAGGGACCTAACAATAGTATTGGCCTATTACAGATAAATTCATCATATGCTCACGGTTATCAATTCCAAAATAGGGTAGCCAAAGCTTATGATTTAGAAATTCTAAAGCCGCAAGAAATTCGAAATTGAGTGCGGAAAAGATGGTAAAATACGGATTGTTGCCATCTTTGGCTATTGGTCACCAGCCACGTCACCCAACAATCACTTTGAAAACCCCAATACCCTTAGTTGCGTCTTACAACACCTGGGGAAGAAATAGCATAGAATATATAGCACCAATTCTAAGGGACATGGGACCTTACAATAACATTGGCTCATAGTAGATTAATATTAATAGGTATATAAATGATTGCTTTTTAAAGTGTATAGTGTATAACAGTATCAGAGCATTCATGCTATAAATCACCGTAAGTGTGAGAGAGGTACTAATTCTACTGTATATCCAGCGAAATTTTGCCATCTGGTTTTAAGATAACTTACTTAATAAATTGCACCTTTGCAGGGGACGAGTTTATCAACGCTTTGAGCAGATAGTTTGTCACATGAGTATGGGGAACAAACTAAACCATGAGGATTTTCCCAAAATGCTGAACTAATAAAATAAACTTATTATCTCCGCGTTAACAACCCCAATAAATAATCTACACGTATGAACCAAAAAGACAAAAGAGATGGGATACAGCCTCAGAATATGGTATTCAAAACCATGATTTTTGCATCTCAAACGAACTCTTTTCAATCTACACCAAAATCATAACTTACAGATGGGTAAAGTAATGATATTTGGTGATGGATTCGTGCTACATCGCCCCATTATCACATAGGGTTAAAATATTATTTTAAATAAAAAATAGAATAATCATGACTTATATATTATAAAAAAATATATCTAATTTGGTTTACCCTATCAAAAGTTATGCGTAATCTTACGTGCAAAAATACATGGCAAATTCATAATCTCCTCCGTTAAAGCATATGTTGTATTAGAAAAAATATAGGTTTAAGTCAAGAAAAAGCAATAGCGATATCTTGAAGAAGACTGCCAATATCACGCTGTTATATTTACACGATCTTTGTAGGAAGTTAAAATTGTTATGTGATGTGCAATAAATAACATTGTTTGTTGCATAATTTATCCCAGTTATAGTCCATAACAGGTGAAAAAATAACATAGTTATAATAGTTAAAGAAAGAAATTTTATTAAAATAATCTTTTAACGATCTGAAATACACGGATACACTCACGGCCATGAATCCCAAAAAGGGATAAGCCAGAGCTTTGGAACTAGAAACTCCTCAGCCACATTTGGAATTTGATATGGGACAAGATGGTAGAAATTAAATATCGTTGGTGATGGGTCCCCAACCGCATCGCCAAAAACCACTTAAATAAGCCCCATACCCTCAGTCGCCTCTTACGACACCAGTGGGCACAACCCCTTTGTGACGTTCTAGGCCAGCAAGGCAATCTAAGCCGGCACTACACAGGAAACTATTCGAGTTTTGTAACTTATATCATATAAATATGGTATAGGTATATGGCCAACATTTATCTTATTATCAAAACCATATAGTAATATATTTTCAACGACTACGGTCGTAGCACTTCAATACTACGAAGACGGCAATCTGACTACGAAGACGTTAGGCGTTATTGTAGCTATTTTGTAGTAGTGCTAAGAAAGGGCGGGCGGACTAACATATGAAATTAACAAACATGTATGCAAAAGATCTTACCTCGTTTTTTTCTTCTTTATCCCATTATTGTCATTCTTCTTTTTCTCACTTTTTTTGCTCGGCGTAGACTGGACAGGTTGTTGCGGTGTAGTAGGTGCTGACTCAACGGGTTGTAGCATAAGTTGTTCTTTCCGTTTATCACTTGCGGCCGTGGCAGCGTGGTACACCGGTACCTCATCTCGGTACTGCAGCTCTCCAACAGCCGAGACCACCACCTGGACATGCCGGTCCTTGCCGAACTCGTTGAACATGTGTTCGTCGAAAGCTGGCTCGAGCTGGCCGACCGGCGGGTCGTACGGGCAGTCGTACCGCGACGCGGGCGCTCCGCCGTCCCCGCACACGTACATGAAGGCGCCGGCGCCCGCGCCCGGGCCCGCTGCCTCCTCGCTGGACTCCGTCGCGCTGCCGCACCGACACCTGCTCCGAACTTCTCTAACCCTCGCGCGATATTAAATAATTTAACTTCATTTAGACGAGCCCTCGACTCGACCTATTCGCGCACCGTTCGAATCGTTGCGCCCGTCTCGATTAAATGACTTTAATCAACTTTAACGAACTAACCGAATTTCATCTACGGTTGGTCAATTTATATTATCATAATATGTTGCGAGATGTGGTCCCGGCACCAATAGGCGATTGCGCCATCTCACACATCTGAACAGTTTTTATTCAATATTGAACTTTATTTCCATTATATTAAAATTCAAAGTGTTCAGTAATATTGTGGCGGTTAGGCCATTATGATAGTGTTGAAATGCAACCAATAGAGTGTGTGGTTGGCCACGCCCCACACTATGCGGAGGGGCGGTGCGGGGAAGCGAAGTCGCTGCGAACAAGGCACCCCTCGTGGCAGCGGCTGCGGGTTCATCACACCGCCACGAGACCATTCTCAGAGTCATCACTTACACAAACATGCGGGATTCCCACAACTGCAACCAGTCTGTTTGAATCGGATCCATTAAAAGGGCCCGACACCCACATCATTACTTTGAAAGTTCTTGTGTTGATCCATTCAAATCAAAATCGATACAGTATCACCACCTACTATTGTATGTTTTATAGGCGTGGGAACTGTTGGTTGTTTAGTTTGACTCTGATTTTTGCCATTTTTTCACAGCGCCAAAAGTTTGCACAAATTCCTAACTTAACTGAGATGACTTTTTAGGTATTCTGAGGTCTTTTAAGATTAAGTAAGATAGTGGCTCCGTGCTTCCCGAGCGGCCGCTGCGCCCACAGCGCCGAGCGCGCTCCACGCCAGCCCAACAACTCTTCACTGAGCGCAAAGCCCGCGCCCCGCGAGCCTTTAATTTATTAATTAACTGCTATTGCCGGGGATATTAATAAAAACATACACCATTACTATTGGCAGTTAGATTAGCGGCAGAGGGAATAATGGCGCATTTCAACAATTTCGGTTGTTATTTAATTGAAGTCAATTTAGATGATCAGAGTCTATTTAGGTTGGTGCTGGCACTCGCTACGGGATCTCGACTTCATTGGGTTTATTGGTGACTTTCAGACAACACGAATTGCACTCTCTGATGCACTTCTTGCATACTTTGTTAGTAATTCTGGTCATGGGCAATCCGACTTGGACAGTGTGCTACTCAACTTTGTCTAGACCTGGTCAGGTGGTCAGCCATGTTGTGTGGCAGACCACTGGAAGATGAATATGGTCTGATAAAAGTGAAGTGTGAAAGTGTCTTCAGCTATTATTTCAGGTTATCTGAAGGAAGTGTCATCTTTACAAATCAAAGAGATTGCAGTGTAGGTAGACACATTATTACGATTTAGTGGTCATAGTTTACAACTACTGTAAGTAATTTATTCTAGAACTTAATATAATGCAAAGAAGTGTTAAAATCATATGCATGTTTTGAAAGGAGAATTAGTAATATTTGAATGTTATGAAATCTACTAGTTAAAGTGTGTTTAAAATTAGGAATATACAGTTCAAAGTATAGAAGTGTTTAATTGGACTTCCTTATTAACTGTTAACGTTTCTAAGAACCGTCAAACAATAAAGTTGCATGTTCATTAGATATTCTAGCGAGGCTCTGAGTAATGTATGACGTCACGTGAAAATTCTTCTTAGCAAGTACAATTGACCTGTCTGCCTATTGATAGATTTACTCTTACTGAAAGATAATATAGAAGTTTATTGATATAAATCTAATAAATTTATATGATACAAAACGCTAAACAATTATGAAATTTAAATATACGCGGTATGTTCGGGGCCGACAATAGACCTAAAACTAATGCTAAGAATTAGTCAGTTTTCCACTAAAACTGCTGACTACGTTTAATCTTTGCCGCAAACCACAAGAATAAAACTTTCCTAACACTTATTTAATTTATTTATTGATGGGGTAAGGTGTAGATGGATTATTAAAAGAATAAATAAAAACATTGATTAAAGCTAATGGCCTTTTCTTCCCGTGAGTATGGTACTAGGCGAGGCGAGGGGTATAGGAGATTTTTGGGTTATTTGGCGGATTATGGAGAGGCCCATCCCCAACCAATTTATTACTTTACAATATTTTCCCCACTGATTATTTTAAGTGGCTGAAAAATTTACAATTCTACAATCCTTAATGAGGTTTATAGCTAGTGCGTGTAGATAAGCGTACACATTGAACTATTGCTAATTATTGATTCTAATTAAATATTTATTTATATCCCCGCTGAGAGCAATATTTTTGTGATGAGCATAAATGATTGTATCTTTGTCTTGGATGATATAGACATGTGTATTCTATAATCTCTACTTATAATAAATCTGTAGAGAGGTCAATTCTGTACATGAAATATATTTTCAAAATAACGATTAGGGGGTAATTAGTGATCGATATTGATGGCAAAAATGCAATCAGTAAAATTTTTGTCTGTCTATATGGCTGTCGGTTTGTATGTCCCTTATGGAAATAAAAACTGCTCGACAGATTTTAACGAAACTTGGTACAACTATTCTTCATAAGTGAAGGGGAATTTTGAAAAAACGGGAGAAGTTACTCCATTTTTTAAGCTTCCGTCACGTGTGCAGCCTTAATAGTTATAGTTACATAGAAATTATGTATTACAAAAATATTTCACATAAAATTGTCTAAAAAATATCGCTGAACAGCAAATGTCTATCTTTTATGGTTGACTCACAATAAAAAGTGTAATTCCTGATAGTGTAGCACTTCGCATCATTCTGATTATATTTGTTTATAACACTCTCACTCATTTCTAATTTAAAAAAGTTTTCATTATTAACTATAAAATAAAATATGGAAATCGGTATAGAAACACCAAACTTATGCATGAAATAAGCCATCGCACCGTCGTCGCACGTGAATACTGAATCATGCTATAAGAATTATTTTTGTGTAACGGTTGCGCAAGTAAAAGATAGCCTTGAGTATATGTATGATATATGCAAAATTTGTAACTCTGATTGTTTGTTTGCAAGGGCTTATTTATGGAGATACTGAACCGTTAATAAAAGCGCATTCACAATCTCAAAGCTAACTATTCAGAAGGCCAAGCACGAGCGCTATTTTATCGACACGATAACGGTTAGAATGAGATGGCAGTATACGATACTAAGTAAGTGCGTAAGAGATGGCTGCTTTATCCCACGCGATAACTAGTTTAAACACGGCTCGTGCTTGCTCTGCAGGAGTGCTAAAAGTTGTAATCATTAAGCTAAATTTCACAAAGGGCGAACCGTGATTGAAGAAACCTCAGATATTTTTAAAACTACGATACCCGTGCGAAGCTGGGCCGATCCACCATATTAAATATATCTTTAAGTTAGTATCCCATAATTCTGATCTGTGTTAAATATAGCCGTAAATAAGTATTAATATTAAACATTTCAAACAAACCAGAATTTTAAGATAAGATCCTTTGTACACAGTGACAGTATACTGCTATCATAAAGTAGCTCATATACTTTTATGACAGTAAATTATATGTATTTTGTAATTTACATTTGATTGGTAAAGTAATAATAATTTATCATGGTTGTTAACGGTGAGGGAAAACATCGTGAGGAAACCAACATGGCTGAGTTGTTCTTAGTCATGTGACAGTGTATTCGTACAAAACGGCGATAGGCCTGCCCCCTATCACGTGAGTACACTGTCCATGCAAAACGTGGGTACTCTGAACACCAGGTGACAAAGTCACGTTATGTCAGAAGTATTAGTACCTCTGCCAACACCTTCGGGGATATTCGGCGTGAACGTTTATGTTTATGTTTATATAATGGTAAAGTAATAAATTAGTGAAAGTCAACCAGTTTAAATCAATACCTCAATGTTTTTATGATCATAATTAGTTGTTGAAGTGTAAGATATTGTCGCTCGAAGTACTTATTACATATCTTTTCCTGGACTACCGCAAAACAAAAGGAGGGTTATGTTTGTATGTATGCTCATCTTTTCCTCAATAAATTGTTTATTAATAATAATTAGACAAATAGGATGATCCTAGCAGTGTCGAGTTCATTTCCGAACATTGTTGAACATTTCCGCTGTTTATCTCCGAAAATATGATAGAGGTACTAATGCTTTGTCTACTGGTGTTTAGAGTATGTCCGTTTTCCTTGGAATACACTGTATCATGACTTAGTACAACTTAGCCATGTGCGTTTTCTCACCATAGTAGATTAACCACAAATATGATTTGAGAAAACACATATGTATAAGCCTGACTCGGAATTTGAAGCCCCGCCAAAATAAACGGTGGTTCACGGTTATCTGAATCAGAACGATTTTGCAAAGATTCAATAAAGCTCCTTTAACATCTTAATGTAAAATAAAATATTTTTCTCTCAATTTTAAATCCAATAGCCGTTTATTACATAAGACTAATTACCTTCACATAGGTTATAAGAGGTTTAATTTATAAGCATTGCTATTGAGAAGATTTATATTCAAATATTCTATATATAATTCTCTTCTCAATAGCAATGCTTATATATATATATATATATACATATATTACCAAAAACCTCAAAACGAAAGTTGTCTGGAAACGATCGTTTTATTTTATTGAACAGCCAATTATTGTTGTATTTTAAAAAAATTGGATGGTTAGGTTAAACGACCACGGAGGATTCATTTTAATCAAATAGAAAACCGTGATAGCACACCGCACCGCACCGCACACTGCACCGCTTATCGTGCAGAGGATGGGGGTTCAAATCCAGGGCGTACACCAATTTAACCATGCTACGTGAAAACATTGTGAGGGAACCCACATGGCTAAGTTGTACTTGGCCATGTGACTATGTACTCGTACAAAACGACGTGATGTTAAGAGTCGTCGCGAGCGTCGGGGCGTATACCCGAGGTCGCGGGTTCGATTCCCGCCTGTGTCGAAATTTTTCTTTCCTTTATTTATTCTTTATTTATTAGTAATAATCTCCACATGAGGTTTTCATGAACAAAAAGATTTAAATTATGTGATAGTTAGGCGTTTCCAACATTTGCATTCTATCTGAAAAGATAGACAAGTGGCCTTCCGAATTAGTAAAAATTCGGAGGTAGGAAACGCAAACACTACTTAAACGTGTAAAAAAAATAAAGGATAGAAGAATTTCGCGCTGGCAGCCATTGACACGGGGGCTCAATTGGCAGAGCGTCGGGGCGTATACCCGAGGTCGCGGGTTCGATTCCCGCCTGTGTCGAAATTTTTCTTTCCTTTATTTATTCTTTATTTATTAGCCTCACATGAGGTTTTCATGAACAAAAAGATTTAAATTTTGGTTTGTTTTTTAAATAATGTAGAAGAATTTAGAGGAGGTACAAAGTGGCTTGTTTCTACCCCTATATATACAGCCCCTACTAGGAGTTCTTCTTTCTTAAGTTATTAAGTATTTAGCTAATCTAGCAGTACCATTATCAATGTTGAAATTTCTTAGATTTTACCCGACTATGACAAAATAAAAAAAAGGTTGTAAATTTGACATGTGGGTTCGATATTAGTCTGTTATTATACGGATATGTTATATGATATTATTATATTTACGACATGATAGTCCAATGGGTAGAACACCCGCCTGTAAACAGACAGGCGTGAGTTCAAATCCCGGGTCGGGCCAACACCAATTTGTCTTTTCTAAAGTCATATGTGTGGTTACTTTATCATGATTGTTAACGGTGAGGGAAAAAAATCGTGAGGGAACCCACATGGCCAAGTTGTACTTAGCCATGTGACACTGTAAAACGGCGATAGGCCTGCCCCCTATCACGTGAGTACACTGTCTAAGCAAAACGTGGGTACCTACTTTGGACACTTGGTGGCACTGTCACCTTGTTCATAAGTATTGTTACCTCTGACAACCCCTTCGGGAATAAACGGCGGGAACGTTTGTGTTATATGTTTATATATATTATGCACAGATCAAGTTAGCCCCAAACTAAGATGAACTTGTATTATGGAATACTAACTCAACGATATATTTAATACTATACAATACACATATAAATAACACCCAAGACTTAGAAACAATCATTTATGCTCATCACATAAATGTTGCTCTCAGCGAGGATCGAACCCGCAACCTCCGGACCGAGAAGCTAGTCACCTATCCACTAGTATATATAACTTCTAGTACTTATCACAATTAGACAAATAAATTATAATTGAAGTCTCTTTAACACGCCATGATAATATTCCATATATGGTGGCCTAATATCCATAGGAGAAACAAAACCGTTCATTTAAATTGGGAAGGCAAATCAAATTTGGTTTTACCCACCTACTTACCGGACGTATACGAGGGGGAGGCATTTAAAAAGACCTAAGTTCTTATACAGATAAGAAAAAGATAAAAGGCAAAACTGACTGACTTAGTATCAAATTGACACTTGAAATTTTCTCCAGGGGTCTCTTTTATTATGTAATTGTGACCATTAAGGAGGGAAATTTAAAAATTCCAACACTAAGGGGATGAAATACGGGTGTGAAATTTATATGTTACTTTTTTATTGTGGAATGAATTTTTTTAATGGTTACGAATGTATTCAACTAAACATTATAATGATTTTTGTGGGGAAAAGAAACAAGTTTTCCTCTAAAGGGGTAAAATTGGGGGTAACGTATGTATGAAAATTGTCTTATTTATCATTCTAGGTACTAAAAGACTAAAAATTAAGTACAGGGGTTTTTGTTATGATATAAATATTAATAATAAAATAAATTTCAGGAAAGGGGTAAAATTGGGGTTCTTAGGTTATAATATGTATTTTTCGTCAATTCTGGACTTGTTGTCTCATGTTTGTCTCGATTATTCTAGAGGGGTAAAGTGTGGGTATAATATTGGGATGATTAGATGTTCGGTAGTTAATCACTCCTGAACTACATAAACTAGGTCTTATGTCACGCAGACGAAGTACCGTGGGTAAACTAGTCTGTTATATAAATCAAGAAGTTTTAAGGTACCAAGTAACTTCCGTATAATTTGTTTACAGCCAATGATTGTGACTTGGTTTAGTAAAGACGATTAAAACAAAACCTTATTTGGTTTATTGTGATTAGAGGTAGAAACTAATATACATAAGCATACAGGTCAACAATATAACCTTCCTTATTGCTGTCATCATCATGTAGTCCTGTTATCCCTCATCATAGGGACATAGGGCCCGAAGAAGAGATCTCCACTTTTCGCGATCTTGTGCGGCAGCTTCCAGGCCCTTCCAGCTGAGTTCAGTTGATGCAGCCTCTTTTTTAACTGAGCGCCTCAAGTGGTACGGGGGCGACCAGGCCTTCTTTTGCCATACACTTGCCACTTCAACCCTTGTTTGGATAGATGAAAAGTGTCTGTTCTTTTCAGTACATGTCCAATCCAGCGCCATTTTGTCATAAGGATCTCCTTGTCGATGGGCTTTTGGTCAGTCAACTCCCCCAGCCTTACGTTAGTTATGGTTCGTAGCCAGAAGATTCCCAGTATGCGTCGTAAACATCTGTTCACGAAGACCTGTAGCTTGCTGGTTATTTCATTTTTAACGAGCCATGTCTCGCATACATACAGGAGGACTGACTTTACATTGGAGTTGAACATACATCTTTGTACGCCGTGTTATTATGGAAGACGTCCACTACGGTTTTAGTTGGTGGTGATAGTGTCGTAAAAGGCGACTTAGGGTCTTGTTGGTTAGTGTTGGGCCTTTTAAGTGATTGTTGGGCAATCTCGCTGGAAACCCATCACGAACCATCCATTTATTTATTTCCCTAATTGACTTCCACAAGTAAATGAGGGGTTTGTAAATGTAAAGCTTTGGCTACCATTTTTTTTTATTTAAAACTATATGTATGTGCTTATATTTGTGGTTGCCGCTAAAAAAAAGCAGAGTCATATCCATGCATTTATGAATTTGCTTTTTTCATTCGAAGGGAAATCAAAATTACCTAGTATGATTTTATATTTTGTTTTCATGAAAAATGTAATTGATATACAAATTTAATAGAGAGAGAATACTTCCTTAAACTTGTTGTTGATTACCTATTTTCACTAATTTCTCGATCAATTTCCAGAATTGTCACGTGTGCCTCTTAGTATTTTTAATAAGAAACATTTCTTTCACGAATTTTTGTTTTATACAAGTAGCTCTAAAGTCTATAACTTTGTCTTGTCAACAGTTTATATGTATAACTAGTGGATCGTCCCAGCTTCGCACGGGTAGCGTTGTTTTTTAAATATCTGAGGTTTCTTTCTTCAGTCACTGCTCAAGCATTGTGAAATTCAGCGCAATGTTTTCAATTTATTAAATTTATAGCACTCCCTAAACAGTGTAGTTTGGTGATTTTGAATGCGCTTTAATGAACGGTTCAGTATTTCCGTTTAATAGCAAATTTTGGAATAAAACGCTATGAAGTATTTATAACAATCTAAAAAATAAATCATTACGTGATGTAGGATGCAACTACTGGCGCCATCTAGTATGTTATATGTAAATTAGTAAAGATTTGGTTTTGGTCACGGGCGCGATGGCTTATTTTATGTATAATTTCGGTGTTTCTCTATCGATTTCTATGATTTTTTTTTATTGAATAGGTAATAATGTTACCTTTTTTAAATTAGAGATGAGTGAGAGGTTTACAAACGTAAGAGTAAACAAATATAATCAGAATGTTCCGAACTGCTAAGCTATCAGGAATTACACGTGTTATTGTGAGTCAACCGTAAAAGATAGACATAAACTGTTGAGGATTTTTTTTTAGATAATTTTATGAAGAATATTTCCGTCATAGATTTCTATGTAAGTTTAACCATTAAGGCTGCACACGCGACGGAAGCTTAAAAAATGGAGTAACTTCTCCCGTTTTCCCAAAATTTCCCAAAATTCCCCTTTACTACTCTGCTGGAAAGTATACAAAAACCTGCCTAGGAGTATGAAAAATAATTGTACCAAGTTTCGTTAAAATCCGTCGAGTAGTTTTTGTTTCCATAAGGCACATACAAACCGACAGACAGACAGACAGACAGGCAAAAATTTTACTGATTGCATTTTTGGCATCAGTATCGATCACTAATCACCACCTGATAGTTATTTTGAAAATATATTTCATGTACAGAATTGACCTCTCTACAGATTTATTATAAGTATAGATAAGACCATTTTTTTTAATTGTTCAAAAATAACTGCTCGGTTAACAATGGTATTATAAAACTAGGTAAGAAAATGGTTGTTAAATTCATATTATATTAATATATATAATATTGTGTATTCTGTAGTGCTTAAGACGTACATTAACGCCATATTTTCCTGAAGAGATGGCAAAAGTAATATTTCTTCGAAACATAACGTATCAGGCTGAACCTCAGTTTCAGAGTACAGTATTTATACAAAGAAAAAAATATTTCGTTTTATCCGTTAAGATTGATATACTTGGTGTAACTTTCTGCAAAATCAAAGCAATTTCGTACGTAATCTAGTTGAAAAAGGCAGCCATATTTATATTTCATAGGCAACCAATACGTACATATACTTATACTTACGGCCATATATCCCAAAAAGGGGTAACCAGAGCTTCAAAATACTAAATTCCTCAGCCACCTTTGGCAGTTAAGTAAGAAGAAAGATTGTAAAATTGGGGCCCCTTGGAAATGGGTCTCCAACCGCATCGCCCAAAATCACTTAAATAGCTTCATACCCTTAGTCGCCTCTTGCGACGCCCATGGGAAGAAAGGGGTAGGACATTCTAAGCCGACAATATAACACGTAAGCAATGAAGCATTGCAGCGCTTAGTTTCTCGCTGTCGGCTCGGGCGTAGAATCCACCCGAGCTGCAATGGCTAACTTTGTTCACTAGAATCATGATGTACTATTACAGTTTACAAAAAAAAACTATTAAGTACAACAATCAAAATAAAAGATAGATTTCGAAACTACAATAAAAGCGTGGTGAATATGGAAAATCTCTCAGCTTCCACCGCCGTCAACGATGAATCTGCCGCTCAGCCAATTGAACTCAATTGCCTTAATTGGTTTCAATTGAAATGACCTCGCGTACACCCGACACATGTCGTTGTTAGGTGTACGATTCCTGACAGTTTTACGTCTATCTTTTTTGGAAGTCATAAACTTTAACTGTTATAAATTAGTCTCGGGATGCTATTGCTACCTAAGCTTTGAAATTTTATTGCCTGCAATTACTATTGTGTTATTTTCATGACTTTTTCCTGTGGCAACGTTGGTATCACTTTTACGTCGGCATGTTGGCTATAAGATTGAATAGAAGACTTTTGTTGCAGTCTTAATCTTTGTCCACTTTGTATACAGTTTCGAACAAAATGCAAATTGCAATAATATTTGTCACTAATTAGTCTACATTGGAAAGAGGTTTATCACTGAAACAAAAATGAAACTCTTAAAAGCTAGAGATAATTCTCTAGGTACCGCGATGAGGATCTCTATTCTAGTATCTTGTTGGTTAGTAAATAACATTTAAAACACAGATAGTATAATATAGTAAATAAACTATCATACGTATATGGTTGTATAGTCGGCTTAGAATAGCACTAAACCATTTCTTCTCGTGGGTGTCGTAGGAGGTGACTATTTGGTAACTATAAGTAGGATATGACACTGATCACATTTTGAGTGAAATCTGAAGCTCGGATAACGTTTGATGCCATCAAAAGAAAATTCAGTCATAGTAAAAAAAATGTGATCGTGTGAGGAATGATGTGATTCGTGAAAGGTGTGGTGTAAAAGATGATATTGTAAGAAAGATAGAAAAAGGAATGTTGAGATGGTTTGGGCACATAGAGAGGATGGATGACAGTAAATTGGTGAAAGAGATATATAGAGCCAATGTGGAAGGTAATGTTAGTAGAGGACGACCTCGGAGGACACATTTGGATCAAATAGAAAATGTGCTCAAAAAGGCAGGTGTCCGCAGTATGAAGAATAAAAGAGCATGTATGAAAAGATTGATGGATGTAAACGAAGCCAGAGAGGTTTGCCAGGATCGTACAAGGTGGCGATCGATAGTCTCTGCCTACCCCAATGGGAACTAACGGCGTGAGAATATGTATGTATGTAAAAAAATCGCATATTTTATCTTCGCTAGTTAATTTAAGTTAAATGGCTCACAGATTTTTGGCAATCAGTCGCCTATGTATGTGTAACAAAACAATATCACAGGTTCAGGCAATTATACAAAACAAGCATTTGGTCAGTATAAGTAATAAGAACAAGAGACAGTTTTGGCACGTGTCCTATCCGGTCCAGACCACAATTATTGAAGTTAATAAGGAAACGAGCTGGCGTCGTGCTCCCGCCCGCCCTCCGCGCCGCTCACGATCAAATTATTATTAGGTAAACAAACCATTACTCGAGCATTGTCCTGAAATATCGCTGTTCTCTCTTCAGCGGAAAAAAGGTAAGTAAGAAGAACTCCAACACATAAAAAATATATGATTCATTGGAGACATTTTAAGAATTGGCTCCGCTAGTTTTATCATGGATATGTAGCAATTGGTCATGGTATTCTTGTATAAATTGATTGTTTGTAAATAGTTGTGGCCAATTTTAAACGGTCGTATTAAAGTAAATCCCACCAAAAACATTCTGTAAAAAACTAGCCAAGTCTCGATAGAGCTGCTTGTTTATCTCTAAAAAGTAATGAAATCTCTAAAATAAGTGGAGCCAAGTCTAAGGTTCCTTACTGCGATTTATTTATTATTATAGTTAATTTTACGTGCGTGCGTGCGTTAAGTATGCAGTTCACTAACTTTACTAAATTGGCCTATTTGCTTTTTGGCATACATTGAATTCTCAAATATGTATTGGCAAGGCGCAGTTAAAATGCCAATATCTTTAAATTTTTCGCGCAACAAATACCTCGACCTTAACATGTAAATAGATCGGATAGCTCGCTTTTGTAAGACAAAAATATGAACATCAGCCGCTTTATCCCATAATAAAATACCGTACGACATAATACTATGAAAATAACTGAAATAAACAATGCGAGCTGTTTCTAGGTCTACTATTTCTCTAATCTTACGCACGGAATACGCTGCTGAGCTCAGCCTTTTAGAAAGTGTTAGTATATGGGGTCCCCATTGCAACTTAGAATCGATTGTTATCCCTAGGAATTTTGTCTCTTTCACTAATTCTACTTTTTCACTGTCAATAACAATATTTGAATCAACTTGCCTAACATTCGGTAAAGTAAACTTAATACATTTAGTTTTTTTGGCATTCAGAACCAGTTTATTTACAGTAAACCAATGCAATACCAGTGAGATAGCTTTATTTACATCGTCAAGAGATGTGGAAGATCTCGCTAAATTAAATATTAAAGAAGTGTCATCTGCAAATATAACTATCTCAGAATACTTTTGTACCATATATGCTTTTGCAGTAGGATCACATTTTGAATCATTTGAGATCATCATTCTGTCTTTTAATGATTGCCTTGTTAGTTGTTACGCTATGTAGTGTCATAGAATAGAAAATCACTAACCCTTATTGGATTTATAGCTGTAACTATATGTATGTACGATTTTATCCACTTTGTAAGTTTCGTGGCTCCATAGCTAAGGGAGAGTGATTAATTCAAAACTATCGTAATAATATTTTAAAGCATTTAATCAATAACATACTTAAAGAAATTATACAAAAACACCTTATCTTCAAACAAAATCTATCCTACATGTTTAAAGTATATATGAATAAATCAATAAAACTATCTCCTTAATTTTAGGTCGTAAACATGCATAATCTTTCTTATTTATTAGTTTTTTTCTGTCTGCCTTTCCCTAGTTTATTCCAAAACCCTTTGGTGTCTGCCGCAGTCTCATCAACATCTTGAGATGCTCTGAGATTACCCGTTTTTGATTCAGTTCTGAATCTTAGTTGTTTTTTACTAGATTTAGCCTCATCATCCTCATCCAACTCCAAAACCTGCTCTGGTGTGATATCCTCAGTCTCATGGTCTGCGTATGTATGTACTTGTATCTCGTTTTCATCCAAATGTCGGACCTCAAAATGTGGCATTCTTATTTTGTCTAACGTATTTCTCCGTTCACCAATTGTTTCCTCCTTTTTCACCGTATGTTGAGTTTGCTTAATCTTGCGCTTTTGTGGTTCTAAATTTAACATAATGTATGATACATTATGCTGGGAGTTTGAAGGTTCGGGACCTGACTGCTCTAACATTGTTTGATTAGTGAAGCCTTTCTCATGAATTTGTTGCTGCATTTCCAAACTTTCATTTGTTTGCACTGCCATGTCTAGTTTCGTAGAATACATCAAAGCCTTTTTAATTTCAGTTTCAGCAAATGAAAATTTTGGTTTTATGGGTGCATGAATTTCTGGTTCATTGCTTTTGTTTATTGAAGAAAATCTAAAGAAATTTAGTATTCTTGCTGTTCTTTTCTTTTTTGGACTTTTTTCGCCAACGTTTTCATCAAATGAGGGATCATGAAAAGCCATTTTAGATCCATCGTTATTATATGGAGCTTTCATTACAGAATCCAACAGCAATCTGCAATAAAAACAAAGATATTAAAAATCTTTATTTATTAGTTTGGACTCCATGTTCCTATTTTTGTATTGTGATGCCCTGTTGCCGATTGCCGTGTAGTGCCGGCTTAGAATGTCACTACCCCTTTCTAACCACGGGTGACGCAATAGGCGACTAAGGTTATGGGGCTTTTTAAGTGGTTTTTGGGCGATGCGGTTGGAGACCCATCACCAACGGTTCGATGAATGATGAAGTACTGATGTAATGTTGTGCCATGTAGTGCCGGCTTAGAATCTCAATAGCCCTTTTTGCCTACGGCTTCGGAAAAGGCGAACAAGGGTATTCGGATGATGCGATTGGAGACCCATCACCAACGATACTTTATTTCTACCATCTTCTCCCCTATCAACTTCCAAATGGAGGATGGCTGAGGAGTTTCTAGATCTGAAACCATGGCTACCCGTTTAAGGGATTTATGGCCGTGAGTATGTGTACGATGTGTGTTTGTTATTTTCTTTGAACCATTAATCTGTTTTTTAATGATTTTCTGAGATGATTTTATAGTTATTTTCAGTGAAAAACATTGCTGAAGCCAGCAAGATTGTTCAAATAAATCATAATGGAAATCATCGTATTAGTTTATACCAACTACTGCAAGGTTCCAACTGTGATTTTCATCATGAAACCATATATACCATGTTACCCATCATCATCATCATCATCACTCCAGCCAGTAGATATCCAATAACTTCATAGGTAGGTAAAAATGGAAACGCTATATCAACCAAGACTGCTAACCAAATTAGTATAACACTTTTTAAATTCATTTTCTATATTATAGTTAAGGTCCCCAACTTCCACGAAATCTGGAGACTAATAAATAACTAACAAAACTAAACAGAAAATTACCTATTCTCAGTACCGTTGCTATACACGAAGAACGCTTCCGAAACCTTCGGCACACACTTCTGGATCCAGTAGTATACTGTGTACATCACTATCAGTAACACAATTATCAGAATGACTGCAGAAACAGTATAACTCTTCACTGGACTATAATCTGCGCATAGAAGTCTGTTGCTTTTTACTTGGAACAAGGAGCTGCAACTCGAAACTCCTGGACACATTGCCACTGGTGGTATACAGACAGGATGGGAGTCCACCTGGCACGCCATCAAGTTGGACGGGCACACATCATTGAAATTTTTCAGTAGTGTTACTGGCATCACTACTATTGAGAGGAAAGGCATCTACAAATAATAAAATTTTGGTATTATACACTGTTTATGATGTACTGTTTTACATTAAATGAAATCAAATTAACCTATTCAGTAATTATTTATTCATTAATATACTGACTCACGGCTATAAATCCCTGGAACGAGTAGCTAGAGCTTTGGAAAAATATGATTACTCAGCTATTTTTAGAAGTTGAGTGGAGAAAAGATTGTACGTCAAAGCTTTTTGTTGAAGGGTCTGCTACTGCACCACCGCCTAAAAATCAATTGGAAAGCCCCAATACCCTTAGTTGGCTCTTCCGAACACGGGATGAAATTGGGGTATCGTTATTCTAGGTAGACACAACACAGCAATTATGGGTGAAGATATACCGTTAATTCAATTAAAATGCATTGTTTGCTTGCTTTGCAATCTATTGTTTGCTTTCATCAGCGTCTCTTCAATTTATTAATTTGTACCCTATGATACATGCACACACGGCTTTAAATAGAATCCCTAGAAGGGGTTATCATAACTTAAGAATTCGAAATTCTCCAGTCACTTTATAACATACATACATACATATATATACTCACGGCTATAATTCTCTAAACGGGGTAGCCAGAGCTTTGGAATGAGAAATTCCTCAGCCACTTTTGGAAGTTGAGTGGGGAAAAGATGGTAATAATAAATGTTTTTGGTAACGGGTCTCCAACCACATCGCCCAAAAATCACTTGAAAAGCCCTTATAACCTTAGTCGCCTCTTACGATCACCCACGGGTAGAAATGGGGTAGTGTTATTCTAAGCCGACACTACACAGCAAATAATTTTACTTTATAACATGCGTGGGCAAAATATACTTAAATAAAAGATAGTGGTGATAGAAGATAGAAGGTGATAAGTCTCTAGCCACATCGCTTAGCCAAGTTTCAGTTACCTCACAAAACATCCTTGGGAAGAAATGGGTGAGTGCTGTATTGAGCTGACACTTTATAAGATTATTTTTTTATGAAGTTAATTCACTCACGTTGTTTTAGATTCATACGTACAAAACATGTACTCAGGCCATTAGTTCCCATTAGGGTGTGCAGAGACTATCGATCACAAAGTTGTACGATCCTGACAAACCACTCGAGCTTCATCAACATTCATCAATCTTTTCTTACATTCTCATTAATTATTTACTGTGTAGTGTCGGCTTAGAATAGCACTACCCCATTTCTTCCGGTGGGTATACGTAAGAGGCGACTAACGGTATTGGGGCTTTTAAGGGATTTTTGGGCGATGCGGTTGGAGACTCATCACCAACAACCTTTATTATACCATCTTTTCCCCACTCAACTTCCAAAAGTGGCTGAGGAATTTGTAATTCCTTAGCTCTGGCTACCCCTTCTAGGAATTTATAGCCGTGAGTATATGTATGTATGTATGTATTAATTATTTACAATTAAACATTAACCCTGGCTCCGAAGGTTTACTCAGTAGAACGAACGAAAGTAAATGAAAAATAACACATTTTTAAGCCATGTAAAGTCATTCAATTTAAAGATATGTTGAGGTGATTTTAATTATAAGTACTGACCGAAAAGTTATTAATAGAAATCAGCACATTAGAAGTATTTAAAAGCACGGCTTGTGACATCTTTGGCGAAGGTATACTGCAAATGTTAAACTTAACGGCACTCAAAAAATGGTTCATTTGCGTTGAATCCATTCTTCCATAAATCTGTAAAAGGAAACAATATCATAAGAAAAAAAACAGTTCACAAGAAGAAAAATAAAACAAATGATGATTTGTGAAGATATAACAGCTGCCTTTTATTTAAAATTTACATTACTTATATTGAGTCACGACTCAAGTGTTCACGCCATGTATCCCTGAAGGGGTTGGTAGAGGTACTAATACTTCTGAACATCACGTGACGTGGTAGGGGTGGCCTATCGCCGTTTGGTACGAATACACTGTCACATGACTAAGTACAATTTAGCCATGTGGGTTTCCTGTCGATGTTTTCCCACACCGTTAATAACCATGTTAAATTAACCACATAAACGACTTTAGAAAAGTCAAATTGCTGAAGGCCTGACCCGGTCTGTCACTGTGTAGTGTCGGCTTAGAATAGCACTACCCCATTTCTTCCGGTGAGTGTACGTAAGAGGCGACGGTATTAGTAACGGTTGGAGACCCATCACCAACAAGCTTTATTTTACCATCTTTTCCCGACTTAACTTTCCATAGGTGGCTGAGGAATTTCCAATTCCTTAGCTCAGGCTACCTCTTCAAGGGATTTATAGCCGTGATTATATATATGGACTATCACGGCTGTCCCTTGTATTGCTATCGGCAAAACAAACAATGAAGACCTCAAACTTTTACTTACGGAAAGATGACTAAGCCGATATAGGACTGCAAAACAATACTTACATAATCATCAGCGGGTTCGACCAATTGTTCATATCTAATGTTCAAATCGGTCCAAAAGTTCATCCTATTTCTAGGCGTAATTTCATCATGGGGTTGAGATAGGTTGCGTGGTTTGCTATCATCGACAATTATTCCTGCGATACCTCGTTTCAGTCTCCTTAGAACATTGAGAATTACAATAACTTCTGGCGCATAACAAACACCAGCAGCATCATCAAATAAAACTAAACTATCACTATTAGTACTTCTACAAAGTACATACATACATGCATATTCTCACGCCGTTAGTTCCCATTGGGGTAGGCAGAGACTATCGATCGCCACTTTGTACGATCCTGGCAAACCTCTCTGGCTTCGTTTACATCCATCAATCTTTTCATAAATGCTCTTTTATTCTTCCTACTGCGGACACCTGCCTTTTTGAGCACATTTTCTATTTGATCCAAATGTGTCCTCCGAGGTCGTCCTCTACTAACATTAATGTTCTACAAAGTATTTCATTGTTAAAACTCACAATGATTGTCACTACCCCTTTCTACCCACGGATATCGAAGATGGCAACTAAGGGAATTGGGCTTTTTTAAATGGATTTGGGCTATGGGGCTAGAGACCCATCACCAACGATATTATATTCCTTCTATCTAGCCCCGTATCAACTTCTAAATGTGGCTGAGGACTTTTTAGCTCTAAAGCTCTGGCTACCACTTTTTGGGATTTATGGCCGTGAGTGTATATATGTATATACTAATTGATTTCTCAACATTAGTCACCGCGTCGGTGGCGGCTTGGGAAAGAACAGTATACGGTGATTTATGGTATGGTGAGCAATTTGGTTGTAGACCAATTCACCATAAAAATAATATAATAATAATAATATATTTTTATTGAAAAAAGGTACAACAAATTGAGTTTCATACTCCCTAATAAAAAGGGCAAAGCCCTGTAAACTTAGGATAAGTATTTTGCTCAACCCATAAAGTTGACTCACAATCATTTCAGCTTCTTAAAAAATATGTTTATAAACTAAAAGTTACACAAATAGAAAGAGATCAACCAATAGCACAAGTTCTCTAAATGAGAGAACTATAAGTTAATTTTAATTATATTAAATGAAAAACTTAAATTTAATACATGTAGATTGTAATCAATTGCATGCTTTTGCATCCTCAAATGTATGTGTAAGTTAGTATGTATGTATGTATGTGTGTGTGTGTATGTGTTTGAATGTATGTTTGTGTGTGTGTTTGCGATTGTGTAAAATAAAGTCTATTTTGAAAATCCTAGGAGTCACCAAATATTTAGCATTGTATTTCTAATAACATCTCAGTCTGATCATAATTTAAAGTAAGTAACCAGGGTAAAAGTTTACATTTACATTCGTAACTATTTAAATCTCTTATATCTAGTATTTTATTAATAGAATTATAAAGGTGAGGGCCTAAAAATGAAAAATTGTTTTGACCATATTTTGTGTTTAATTTGGGTTTTACAAAAACAATGTCACGTCGCCGTTTGAGATTAAGCCGATTTGATGATACATGTTGTTTCAACACTGTCAATAAAATGTACAGCTTTCTTACTGTCAAAACTTCACAAAAAGTATAAAGTTCAGTAGTGGGGAACAGAATAGGCTTGAAAGTACTGACTTTTAGTAACCCCCTCTGAGCAACTTCCAACACTTTTAAATTTGTTTTGTCAGCACCACCCCATGACGTTATACAATATGTCAATAAACACTCGCATAATGCTATATAAACACGTTTAAGTAATGAAGGTTGTAAAACATGTCTTATATTTTTGAAAATATGCATGTGTTTTCGGACTCTTGCTGCAATAGCACAAATGTGAGGACCAAATTTTAGATATTGATCAATAATAACACCCAAATATTTAACCTGTGGGCTTCTTTCTAATGGGATACAATTACAAGAACTGCTATCTTTTGAGCAACCTGTTCGGTGTGAAATTAAAACATTTGTTAATGGGGGTTGACTAGGTTTTTGAATTGAAAAAGTTATATATTTTGACTTTTCACTATTTAGTGTGAGAACATTATCTTGTAACCATTCACTAACCTTATTAAGGCCTAGTTGTGCAACCTCAAAAGTGTCCTCCCAGGTCTGTCCTTGGAAACAAATAACAGTGTCGTCCGCATAACACAGAACTTGACCATTGATGTTTAGATTACACAACTGATTGATATAAATTGAGAACAAAGTCGGGCCCAATATGCTACCTTGCGGTACACCAAAAGACATTGGTATATCCTCACTAATATGTTCATCAATTTTTACACATTGATATCTATCTGTTAAATAATCCAAAAACATTTTTAAAGCTTCTCCTCGAACACCAATTTCTTCTAGTTTTTTAATCAATAGAGGTATAGAAACCGTGTCAAAAGCTTTGGCTAGATCTAAGAACACAGAAAGAACTTTTTTGTGAGCATCAAGTTTACTTGTAACATAATTAGTAAGTTTCAAAACTGCATCAGTTGTAGATCTAGCTTTACGAAATCCATATTGATTGTCGGATAATATAGCGAACTTATCCAAAAAATTTGTTAATCGGTTATTAAGAATCTTTTCAAGGATTTTAGACAAAGAGGGAAGAATTGAGATGGGCCTATAACTATTAATACTATCTTTTTCACCTGCTTTATATATTGGGATTACAACAGATTTTTTTAAAATAGAAGGAAATACACCTTGTTTCAAACAAAGGCTAAAAATGTGTACTAATAAGGGGTTTATTATATGCTTAATCGACTTAATTAATTTATTTGGAATTCCATCCCAACCAATCGAGCATTCATTTTTTAAACCTGATATTAAAATGTCAATTTCATCTGCATCCGTATCAGTCAAGACCATAGAGTTTTCTAAGTTACTTTGTAAATTATTGCTTGATACCCGTCCACCACTAATTAAAATCTTTTCTGCGTAAACTTTTCCAACATTGGCAAAGTACTTATTTATTTTATTAACATATTCCTGATTATCAACACCACTAAGTAAATGACAAGAGTCATTTTTTTTATCATTCCTTGTCATAGATTTTATGGCTTTCCATAATAATTTCGGATTATTGCCTGCTTTATCTATTCGTTCTTTATCATAATTTCTTTTGGCTTGTTTGATCATATTAAAATAGTATTTTTTGTACCGCACGTATGTTGTTTTAATTAAATCATTGTTAGGGTTGTTTTAAAAAAAAAAATTATTCAGTTTTCAAAAGTACATAATATTTGTCTTAACCTAGTTAATTATTAAAAGTACAAAATATAACATTTTCCTGTTCCTGAGCTAGGTAATTTACCTCTATTTCAGGCAACAATAAACAAAAAAGGCTTAACCTATCAGTTTTCATATAATGGTATTGGTAAGTAGTGTAAAATGCATTCATTATTTGCATATCTTTTCCCCCAAACTTTTAAAATTTTTATTCTGAAGGTCTGGTTCGTAAGTATAGGAAAGAAAAGTAAATAAAAGTAGAGTAAAGTAAATAGTTACTTTTTGTTGCTCTTATCATAACATAACAACAAGTGTTTTAGGACTTACAAGATATCCATATTTTTTAAAGATGTATCCATTTACTTCCACTATACCAACTAAACACATGGTCAAAATTAAACAATTAAAAGAAGACTTGGGTTAAAGATCATGAAACTAAGAATCAATGTGGTTTCCCAAATTCTTTAGTAACCTCGTACATTAGCAACGGTTGAGATGGAGTGTTACTGTTCTAATCCGTTAGTCCTAAGTCTCGTTAGCTCTAAATTAGTTTTGGATATTACCTCTTCACTCTTTTACTGACATTTTTTAAATAGCTTGACGATTGATTTAACATCCTGGCGATATTTGGTGCAACGTGAACTACATTATCCCAGGATTTATGATCGACTAGTTTTTCCATTTGTTTTCTTAACCTGAAAAATACCACTAATTGCTAAGTTGTATATATTCATGTGACATTGTATTCTTGCGAAATGGCGATAGGCCTGCTCCCTCTCACGTGAATACACTGTCCAAGCAAAACGTGGGTACACTGAACACAAGGTGAATATATTATGTCCCGTGATGTTCAGAAGTATTAGTACCTCTGCTAACCCATTCGGGAATATACAGCGTGAATGCTTGAGTCTTGAGTTGAGTTGAGAAAAATACCATTAATTGCTAAATTAGTTTTCTCAAAATGTAGCGATCTTAACATAAAAAGGAGAAGTTAGTATTTACATGCTAACTCATTTTGAGGGCACATTTTTAATGGAAATATTCAGGTAAATGATAGGTGTCTGATCTCACTTACTCGTCTGATATATTAAGATTTTTCTGGGAACCTTTGTTTATTTTGGAAATAACTGAATCACTTCGTGCTTGTTTTACTACTGTTTTCTTTGTTTTTCCTGAAAACAATGCAATAGTAAGTAATTTTCTCACCATTCGGCAAATTAATAAGTATTTCGTGTTAAAAAAAAACCTCACCTGTTGTAAGCACTGAAGAAGTAGTTTCGTTTTTTATTCTTTCAGTCGTGGTTGTGTTGCTGCTCTTATATTCAATATATTCTTGTGTACTGGATTCTGAACCCCGTACTAAATTATTCTTAGTAATATTATTTTGTGTATTATTCATTAATGGGTTATAAGTTGTTAAAATTGTTAAATTATTTTGTACTTGAATGTTATTGTGAATATTAGTTACAATTTGGTATTCTGTAATCCTCTCAGTTGACGAATTTAATTCATTGGATTCATTAATAATTGTGGGCGTAATTTTGTCATAATTGTCACCATCTAAGATTTCATAAGAAAAATAAGGTAATCTGACATCAGTAGTTAAGTTAACTTCTTTATCATTCCTGTTAATACCTTTACTAAAACTAAACGTCTCAGTACTATATTTTTGGTGCGTTTTTGGATCAATTAGTACAATAGGCGAAGCATCATTATTATTGCTGTAAATAAAATAAAAACATTATCAACTAACTTATGTACATTATGAATATCTATCACAATAACAAAATTCAATCTTACATTTGAAGTGCCTTTATTCGGGAATCTGCAAAATATTAAATTTAATCTTATGTTTGTTTTGATTCAGAAATGTATATGTCTTCATAAATTATGCAAAAAATATACAGAAAGAGATATGTCTTGATTAACTACTACTATGGATTAAAAATAATGGTTAACTAGCTCACCATTGAATTCAGTCCCCGATATTTGCATATGCGTTTTGTTATCACTTGTAATCATTTCCTCAATTTCATTCATTAATTTTAACAAGCGTTGCCTTGATTCATTTATTTTCAACAAATCTTCGTCTATCATTTCACTTTCTTTAGAATGATTGTTCGTAAAGAAAGCGGCGCTTGTATTATCTTCATTAAATTTATTCCTTAAAAATAAAAGGTATCAATTATAAAAGAAGTTCTTCTTTTAAAGAAATATTATAAAACAGAGAACTTACGTGTAAGTGGATGATTCAAATGCCTTCGAATAACGTAATTGTTCTGAAAATCCCATCATATGAGTTTAGCAACCATTATAGGTAGAACATCCGCCTATCATGCAGACAGGCGTGATTTAAAATCCCGGGTCCGGCCTTCACCGATTTGACTTTTCTAAATATGTGTGGTTAATTTATCATAGTTGTAATCGGTGAGGGAGAAAATCGTGAGGAAACCCACATGGCTACGTTGCACTTAGTCATACCTGCTTACCCATACTCAGGCCCGTAGTTCCCCATGGGGTAGGCAGAGTCTATCGATCGCCACTTTGAACGATCCTGACAAATCTCTCTTGCTTCAGTCACATTAATCATTCTTCTCATACACGCTCTTTTTTCCTTTTCACTTCGGACTTTTGCCTTTGTAAAAACGTTTTCGATTTGGTTAAGTCATGTAACAGTGTATTCGTACAGCGCAGCGATAGGCTTGCTTGAGTACACTGTCCAAACAAAACGTGGGTACTCTGAACACCAGGTGGGAATCTCACGTGATGTTCAGAAGTATTTGTACCTCTTCCACCCCTTCGGGGATATATGGCATGAACTTTAAACGGGCTTAGCATATTGGTAAATTTTTAATTCGGAAGCAACGATTCCGATTTTAACTTACTGTACGTAACGATACAAAGAACTTTAGTTGATTTATAAAACTTTTCTCATATTTACTGTTTTTGGTATATACTTACATAAATCGGCAATAAATCCCACATAGGGGTAGCCAGAGCTTCAGAATTGGAAATTCCTTAGCCACTATTGGAAGTTGAGTGGGGAAGAGATTGTAAAATAAACGTTAGTGATGAGTCTCGAATCACAATGCCCAACAATAACTTAAAAAGCCCTAACACCCTATATAGCCTCATACGACGCCCACGGGAAGAAATAGGTTGGTGTCAATCACAGATATCGGTGGTGTCAATCTGGGCAGACATTTCACCGCACGAAAACATATTTTCTTTACCTTCGGCATATAATGTGTCTGTTACGTTTAGATCCTTAAACGTAACATTATTATTTATCATCATTGTTTGAACTTCATTCATTAAATCTGTTAAACGCTCTTTTGCTTTTCTTAACTCGAAATAATTAATGGCATTTATGTTAGGGTCAATAGAATATTCGTTTATTAAAGGTGAATTTGTAAAAGTTTTCTCTTCGTTGTTTCCCCTGAAATCAAAACTTTCGTTTAAAGATTATTATTGTGATAAGAAACTTAAGGCTATTATATGTTTAACCTACCTTGCAGTAATTGTTCTAATTGGATATGAGTTGGGCTGGTTACCTGAAAAAGAGGTTTCCTTTTTTTAATAGGTTAAGGAAGATTTTTGAACTCTTTAGTGGTCTTGTGACTCCATGATTACTATTCGGTGTATTAAACTTCACTATTCATGACATATACTTATTATTAATGTATTTATACCATAAATACCTGTGAGAGCTAGATATTATCCGATATGTTTGAAACCCTAAGTAGCCCAAAGAGATGCAATACTTAAATAGTATTGCGCGCAGTTCTTGGAACTCGAAAGTTCCAGAACTAAATTCTGGAGTGGCGGCCACATATCGGGCCATGCAGCATGGGTCGGCCTCGTATAAATAAACTGATGACATGGTGAAAGTCACGGGGAACTGATAGATAAAGGTATCACAGTAACAGTTGTTGTGGAGACCTTTGGTTGAGCTATGGCCGGCAGTGGACGATAACTTGGTGATAATGTTGATAATAATCGACTAGTCGTCAAGGATATCTTTGCTGCTGATGGACATTCCGTATAAATTCCTATGTTCAGCCGAGAATATCAATTGACTGATTTTGATGTGTTAGAAACCAAAACAGTTAAAGTTAAAGTTAAGATTACAGTAATGTTGTACAGGATAAGTTTAAAGCTTATGTCAATAGAGGAGGAGAAGAGATTATTAGATCAAACAGGGTTTTTTTTAAAAAAGACAGACATTTATAGAAAAAAAAGGAGCATTCATGAAAGGAGTGATGAATGTAAATGCAAGGTTAACAAGGATCGTAACAACTAGTGATCAATAGTCTCTGCCGACCCTACCAGGATCTAATGTTATGAGTATACAAATGTCTAAGTGGATCATCATACAATCACCAATTTCCATACATACATATACTCACGCTGTTAGTTCCCATTGAGGTAGGCAGAGACTATCGATCGCCACCTCATACGATCCTGGCAAACCTCTTAAGCTTCGTTCACATCTATCAATCTTTTCATACTTTCTCTTTTATTCTTCATACTTCGGAACTTCATACCCGACTCTTTGAGCACACTCTCAATCACCAATTTAATGTTTTTTACATCCTGTCATACGTACCTTCTTTAATTTCCAAATGGGTATGTTCTTCAACAGCGCTTTCACCGGTTTGGTTTCTATATTCAAGGTCATCCTTAATCACCATTGTTTCAATTTTCTCCATCAGTTCAATTAATTTGTCTCTTGATGTATTTGTTGTAAACCAACCCACATCAGCTTGTGTAATTGGTTGAAAATTGTTGGGAATTGTGTATACTGGATGATTCAATCGCCTAAGTAGACCATTTGTAAATGAAGGACTAAAAATAAATCATTAATAATATATTTTTGTTCAAATACTACCTAAATTTTCTGGAACTCATTTATACTATCTCTAGCTTTTTTGTACTGTGATGCGCGTGCGTTCAACGAGGATGGATGATTTCAGTAATAAAACTAACACTACTAGTCGTATTATTTATAGCGTGTGACATAACTAGTTTTTGTTTCATATTTTAGTGGTTATTTATTCAATATAGTGGATCGGCCCAGCTTCACACGGGTAGCGTTGTTTTTTTAAATATCTGAGGTTTCTTTCTTCAGTCACTGCTCAAGCATTGTGAAATTTAGCGCAATGTTTTCAATTTATTAAATTTATAGCACTCCCTGAACAGTGTAGTTTGGTGATTTTGAATGCGCTTTTATGAACGGTTCAGTATTTCCGTTTAATAGCAAATTTTGGAATAAAACGCTATGAAGTATTTATAACAATCTAAAAAAGAAATCATTACGTTTTGTAGGATGCAACTACTGGCGCCATCTAGTATGTTATATGTAAATTAGTGAAGATTTAATTTTGGTCACGGGCGCGATGGCTTATTTAATGTATAATTTCGGTGTTTCTCTACCGATTTCTATGATTCTTTTTTGATTGAATAGGTAATAATGTTACCTTTATAAATTAGGGATGAGTGAGAGTTTTGCAAACGTAAGAGTAAACAAATATAATCAGAATGTTCCGAACTGCTAAGCTAACAGGAATTACACGTGTTATTGTGAGTCAACCATAAAAGATATACATATACTGTTGCGGATTTTTTTTAGATAATTTTATGAAGAATATTACCGTCATACATGATTTCTATGTGAGTTTAACCATTAAGGCTGCACACGCGACGGAAGCTTATAAAATGGAGTAACTTCTCCCGTTTTCCCAAAATTTCCCAAAATTCCCCTTCACTACTCTGCTGAAAAGTATACTATATCCTGCCCAGGAGTATGAAGAATAATTGTGCCAAGTTTCGTTAAAATCCGTCGAGTACTTTTTGTTTCCATAAGGAACATACAAACCGACAGACAGACAGACAGACAGACAGACAGACAAAAATTTTACTTATTGCATATTTGGCATCAGTATCGATCTCTTATCACCCCCTGATAGTTATTTAGAAAATATATTTCATGTACAGAATTGACTTCTCTACAGATTTATTATAAGTATAGATATAATTTTCAAAGCCTATCGTATATTAAGGTGGAATTATAGGATAATTTTCATTAATAGCACTACCCAATTTCTTCCCGTTAGTGTTCCAAGAGCTGGCTAAGGGTATTGAGGCTTTTAAAGTGATTATTGGGCGATGCGGTTTAGAGACCCATCACCGAAAACATTTACTTTACAATCTTTACCCCACTTATCTTACAAAACTGGTTGAGGATTCCTTTATTCCGAAGCTCTGGCTACCCCTTCTAGGAATTTATAGCCGTGTGTATATGTTTAAATTAAGATTATTCTGTCATTTTCCAGAAAAACCTAATTGAATTTATATCCTTCAATGATTTCAGAAGTAGTAGATAAAATCCACTATTTTAATGAAGTAAGTATGGATTGTAAATTAAGAATATTGATGTTGTAATACTGAATTAATCTTATGTAGAAAAAAACTTACAATCATAGCAATTCTTACAAAATAATTAACGTGTGATAGTAAAATAAATAGCCTACTCTGTCGTCTACAATTTATCAAATAGAACTGACGTTTATACTTTACTTACCGTTGGAATTCATATTTTTTTGTAGACTTAGTAGAAGTTGTTTTAAATAGGTACTCTGCTGGTACCGGATGCGTCTTGTAGAGATTGTGGAGGTAATTAAAGTCGTAGGTCCTAAAACAATACTATATCTTGATACAAGTGAACAAAGATAGGCACTATAGCCTACAGATTTGACTTTCGCCACGAATTGGCGCGAAATTGAGCTTTAATGACTAATTTACTTGTACGATAATTCAAGTTATCAATGTGTTCGCTTTCAAGGTAGTGATTACAAAATTATATGATATTTAGTCTACAATAGTCCGATCGACGCAAATCCAGAATGTATTATGAATTGTATTATATTATGAATGCAAGTGCTTCTTCTCTTTCATTGTAGACAGACAATGACTAAGATAAAGAGCATGGAAAAATCACATGACATTACGCATAACTTAGAAAAAGTTTTCTGAGGTGTGACATTACAAGGGCCTTCCCCAAATTATTGCTTGATTGTTTAATATTTTATCGAACTGTTGGGAAAAATACTCAACTCAAAGACTCAACCCTTAAAGCCGTATCTCCCCAAAAGAGTTGGCAGATGTACTAATACTTCAGAAAATCACGTGATATTGACACTTGGTAGTCAGTGTACCCACGTTTTGGTTGGAGAGTGTACTCACGGGGCAGGCGAATACAAGGTCACATGACTAAGTACAACTTAAACTTGTTTTCCCCCACCGTTAAAAAAATGGTGGAGGCTCGACCCGGGATTTGAACCCACGCCTGTCTGCATGAAAGAGTTTGAGTTATCCCTGTTTGGGAACAAAATACATATCAATTATACATTTTAATGCCTCTGTAGTTTAACGGTTTGAAAGTTGTTCAATTGAATTTATGGAATAAGCACAGTTTGTCAGGATGTTTGAGAATTAAAACAAACAAATGCATCGAGGGCACGTAATAAAAAAAACAAATTGTTGGACATATTCCTATTATTTTTTGTATTTCAAAGTTGAATCACTACCTGTGTCTTGAAAGTACAGTACCTTTTCTTTCCAGTATATATCCTCGAACTCGTTGTGGTGTCATGCACCCCGGTATCATTCGTTTCTGAAAAACTAACTCAAAATATAAGTAAGATTCATACATACTATTGTTAAATACTGTTACTGAAACTTTATTTGAATAAAACATTATTATTTTTTATATAGACTAAGTCACGACTATAAATCCCAAAAAGGGCTAGGCAGAGCCTCGCCACATGGAAGGTTTATTATTAATTACCTTAAATCTTCATAATTAACTTGCTCTGTTTGACTGGTTGACATAGATTGGTTTAAATTGTAACCATTCAAGTTTTCTTCTAACGTCTCCTCACTTGTGACAGGTTTTAATTCAGAGTTTTCCACAATTCTAATTACTATTTGGCCGTTGTCGCCCCCACTTGGTGATTTTCCCATGCCCATGCCCATTATTTCTGTGGATGTGGACCTAAAATATATAAAATAATTACGTACATAAATAAATTTCTGCTCGCGCAGACATTTTTTTTTTCATTGACGTTCCTAAATTATTGGACACAAAACTGAATTTCAAAACAATGTGCTCATTTTTAATACGTCTTCATACATGTCTATACACCTTAACCGTCGGAGAAGTTTGGAACAAATAGATTTCTTCTTAGATAAGAGACGGAATCAAGTAAATCAACTAAATTTCACACCAGTTGTAACGACTCAGTGCGCTTGTGTTTCAGTAAATAAAAAAAAACGTAAGCTTTTTGTTCACAAAAGAAAGCTTTCTGCTAGCTACTACGTCCGTGTAGTTATTTTTGCATCTTGTTTGAAAAATACCTCTACTTGAAATCGAGGCTGAATATAGGTTTGACAGTAACAATTACTTGAAAACTGACAACGCACCGGCAGACAGTGATACCGTGATCTTAAGAAGTTATAATATTAACCTTTTCGTTTCATAATGCTGTGTAGACGGTCTAACATAATCCGTGTTGAGGCTAGTGGAGTCATCCTTGGCGTACATCCGTGGCATGTCGACCCAGTACCCTCCGAAGTACTCACTACTCTCGTAGAGCAACACCTGGCTATTGTGCTCGGTGCAATGCCTCTCAACCGGCTCTGGAGAGCTAATTACTACCATCAACTTTGCTCCAGGAGTAGATCTGAAGATGAGAATATAATGTTTTTGGATTTGGTTTACCTGTACTAGTAGCATGAGGCATGTAAGAGCGATTATGTCACATGAGAAGTGAGAAACTTCGAGATTTTGTATGAGTAATCTGTCAGTTTCTCATTTCTCCTGTGACATACTCGCTCTCACAAGCCTCATGTAACGGGGGCTGAGTGCTAAATGGAGCAAAAAAAATTAATGCTAAAGAGTAAAACACGAAGAACTAAATTATCTGTTGGCGAGAACAATAGATATCCGTGTCTTTTTTAATTAACACGCATATATTAGTTTCACCTGTATGTATGTATGTATGTAACCGACTCCTTTAAACTCGATTTTGACCCACTTTCAACGGACCGATTTAAACTAAAACTTGTACACTTATCGAGAATCAGGGACTTCACAATATTTTTATAGTTCATCCCATTATCCTGATTAGGGTCGCCAGGATTAAATAATTTGAAATGATTCAGTACTAAAAAGTTAAAAATAAATGTAGTTTAAAAAAAACTAAAAAACACGCTTTTAAACCACATCAAACTAAAAAGTGGAAAATAATTCCTAATATAAGCTGAAAACGGTAATGACCAAAAAATACTGGTATTATTGTGAAAAATCGTGGGGCGCTCTGTGCCATATTTTTTGTCTATAGAGCAACCTTTATCGTTTTCAGCTTATATGAATTATTTTCCACTTTTTAGTTTAATGTGCTTTAAAAGCGTGTTTTTTAGTTTTTTTAAACTACATTTATTACTCATAACATTACTTTACTGCGAATAAAACTCGCACTCAGCGCTCTGAACATGTAAGTTATTTCGACCGAAATTCGCACTGCACATCTGTCTTGGAGGCAAAGTCTCTATGTAATTGTAATTCAACAGTTGATTAGTCTGCCGTATTTAATTTACTAATACCAGATAATAAATAACTAATCTTTTTATTATTGGCAATATACACTGTTTCCGTTTCACAATGCTTTCTAAATGTTACAAAATAAACTGAAACTAGTTTATATGTGTATTATAAAATTTTAGCGTAACAGTAATTTGTCTTTTGATTTGCACTCATGCATCAAACTCTACAATCCCAAATTAGGAGTATATATTTTATCCTTCATTGAGATATAACTTTAAAATTACTTTCAATCAGTACAGTCGACATCACAACATAGTTTTTACTTCTTAGACCTATGTTTGGTTACTGCTCGGAGGTATATTATATGGATTACAGCTCGTTATGTTAAAGTCGCGATCTGTTATCATTCTAATAGATAAAATTCATAGTCCAAAACTGCTGAACCGATTTAAATGAAGTTTTGAATACACATTTGGTTTGTCTGAGAATAGGTTTGTAACTATTTTTTATACTCCTAAGTGATAAGGGTTGTCCACCCCAAACATTGCATTGTTATTTCATAGACTAGTTTTTTTTAAAACAATTCATACGGCAAAACAACGTTTGCCAGTTTAGCTAGTAGAATATAAAAAAGAACATGCATAGGCCAATATTTAAAATTTAAAAAATATTACACTAAGACAAACCTAACAAACACAGAGCACGAATACGGCAGATCAGTCTCCGTAAATGAGATCATTTCTGAGGTCGAAGTTCCCAACATCGGAGCCACGAACACGGACTGGTCCACCTGCCGGACACATCTATCGGAAAAATCCTGAAAGCTTAGATACTGGTCGCTTTCTATCACACATAATGAGCCCTTTGCTTTGAAAAGCACGAGAAACAAATATATTAGCATTAGCATGGCGATTATTATTTGTTACCCGAATGGCGATCATGGCCTTACAGATTATACAATTATAATTTGTTACACATGCTAGTGCAACTTTGTCTTGACCATAAGCTATTTTTAGCTAGCTACCGTAATTGTAGCTGGGACCGACGACTTTACATGCCCTCCGAAGCAAGCTATCATCATACTTTTCGACTTAAAGTAAATTCAGTCTGGATCATCCAATTCAAAATGGGAAAAATCTCACAAATTAAATTTGTGAGTGTACGGACCGTGAATCGAACCCCAGTCACCTAAAATATCTATAGCGTAGAATCAAAGAGCTCGAGCTCAGTAGAACATTAAAATATAGATTATATTTTTGTAACGGTCATAATTCTGCCAGTTTTAAGTAAAATATTCGAAAAACTAATGTTCAATCAAATGCTTTTGCATTTCGCTTCAAACAAATTGTTTCATCCAAAACAATTTGGCTTTACGAAGGGCCGCTCTACCACCGATGCAGGCGTTGCCTTAATGAAACACATTTTTGATTCGTGGGAACGCAAAAATGATGCTATTGGTTTGTTTTGCGATCTTACGAAGGCATTTGATTGTGCAGATCATGAAATCCTTTTTATTAAATTAGAACATTATGGCATACAAGGTGACGCACTTAAATTAATAAAGTCTTACTTTTCGGATCGGATACAGAAAGTGCAAATCAATAATGCAATATCACCTGGAACTCATGTAAAAATGGGTGTTCCGCAGGGTTCTATTTTGGGCCCATTTTTATTTTTAGTTTATATTAATGATTTGCCGTTCATGGTCGAGAAAATGTCCGAGATAGTGTTATTTGCTGATGATACTTCTTTAGTATTTGACGTTGAAAGAAATAATCAGAATATTGACGAGGTGAATAACACGGTTTCACAGATTCAAACATGGTTTGCTTCCAATAATCTTGTACTGAATGGTAAAAAAACCAAATGCATTAAATTTGTATTACCTAATGTTAGGTGCGTTGATAACGAAATAATTTTAAATAATGAAAAGTTAGTATTTTCGGATAACACAGTTTTCTTAGGGATAACTCTGGACTCCAAGCTCCAATGGGGACCCCACATTAGCTCACTAGCTGGCAGGCTAAGTAGTGCTGCATATGCCGTTAGGAAAATAAGACATTTGACAGATGTACAGACAGCTCGATTAGTTTATTACAGCTATTTTCATAGTGTAATGTCTTACGGTATTTTACTCTGGGGCAGAGCAGCTGATGTTGGTTCCATATTTATTCTCCAAAAGAGAGCAATAAGAGCTATATACAATTTGAGATCCCGAGATTCCCTGAGGGAATTGTTTAAAACAATAAATATAATGACACTGCCATGTCAATATATTTATGAAAATATTATGTATGTAAGAAAGAATCAGGCCTCTTTTGTGAAAAATTGTGACAGACATATTCGAAACCTGAGAGACAACAATAAAATATCAGTACCAAAATACAGATTGTCAAAAGTAAATACATCTTTCATGGGGTTATGCGTAAAAATGTATAATAAAATACCTGAGGACATTTTAAATTTAACAGAAACAAAATTCAAAGCAGCAGTTAAAAAAAATCTTAGTTCGAAAGCCTATTACAATGTCAATGATTACATTAATGATGAAGTGGCTTGGTGTCATCAGGGCTCTGTGCAGGATGTTTCCGGGCTAACACCAAAATTGTAATGGACGTTAAAAAAAGATGTGTGTTGACGAGTTTCTTACGGGTTCTTCTCTCAACAAAACACCTTCCGAATCCGAAGTAAACTTAGTATTAAGTTAAAATTTGACGTTCAAAAAACAAAGATTTATCTTTTTATTTTGAAATAAATGATTATTTTATTTTTTTATTTTATTTTATTTTATTATTTAATTTTAATTTTAATTTGCCGTGTAGTGCCGGCTTAGAATGTCGCTACCCCTTTCTACCTACGGGTGTCGTAAGAGGCGACTAAGGGTTTTGGGGCTTTTTATTGGATTTTTGGGCGATGCGGTTGGAGACTCATCTTTATTTTTAACTCTCACCTTTATTTTTACCATCATTTCCCCACTCAACTTCCAAAAGTGGCTGAGGAATTTATAATTCCTTAGCTCTGGTTACCCCTTCTAGGGAAATATAGCCGTGAGTATATGTATGTCATAATTAATACCTCTGATATTATTATCAACTCCGCAACTATAATTCCAAATGCATACATATACTCAAGCCTATAAATCCCTTAAAGGGGTAGCCAGAGCTTCAAAATTAGAAATTCTTGTTGATAAATAAGAAGAAAAATATTTTTTTCATGTTAAATAAGGGAGAAATGTACACTCCACGATGGTTGGTAATGCGTCTCCACCCACATGGCCAAAAATCACTTAAAAGTCCCAATAACCTTAGTTGGTCGACACCTGGGGGATGAAATTATTCTAAGCTGACACTGCAAAGCAAATATAATAAGAACTTTACATATTTTATATTTATCATCGAGGTACATTAACTGTAGTGATATAGAAGACAAGGCATGGGGGTCGCGTGACCCGCACCAAACCGTGTAGGGAAACATCTCATTACAATGGAATATTAACAAAACGAGGGGACTTACTGGCCGATGCCCTGAATCCTCAGCGTAGCTTACACAGCATACACATTCCTGGGGTGTCTGAGTAAGGCAATAAAAAATATAGTTTTTTTAAATTACAGTAGTGTACGATTTGTGACGATCACGTATTTACGATCCGAATTGGGCTGTCTGTCTGAAAGAGATCGGATTGAGTTTAAGCAAATTGTACTTTTATTATTTGCCGTGTAGTGTCGGCTTAGAATAACACTGCCCCATTTCTTCCGGTGGGTGTACGTAAGAGGCGACTAACGGTATTGGGGCTTTAAAGGGATTTTTGGGCGATGCGGTTGGAGACCCATCACCAACAACCTTTTTTCCACCATCTTTTCCCCACGCAACTTCCAAAAGTGGCTGAGGAATTTCTGATTCCCTAGCTCTGGCTACCCCTTCAAGGGATTCATAGCCGTGAGTATATGCATACTTTTATTACTTTCGTACCCAAAGTAAAATTGGCCTCGACCTCGATTTTAAAAAATACCCTTTTTATATTTTGAATTGAAAGAAATCAAACTAAACAACTTTTTCTATGGAATGCTTATCTAAGATATTGTAATTTTCAGAATAATTAATACATAAAAAGTGTCGCTGCCTAGATCAAACTGAGAAAGTATAGTGAGGTTCTTAGCCTCAGCTGAAATAAAAATAGTTTGATGTCTTTAATCGATTTAAAATATAAAAAGGGTATGTTTTAAAAATCGAGGTCTAGGCCAATTGGGTTTAGACTTTTAATTCAGTTAATGGTGGCAAAAAAAATTGTTAAGTGCGAGTCGCACTCGCCTGTGGAGTGATTCGTGGTAGCAAGTGCAGGTGAAAGAAGCAATAAATCAATAATAAAATGTAAAAAGAAATAGTAGGAATCAAAACGCAAACTATTTATGTTTGTCATAGTGTTATTTTCATACAAAGCTGCACTTGCAGTTTTACAAAATTTGGTTACAATACCCTAAAAAACATAGAAATATTATTTTTATTAGTGTTGCACCGAATTTGGGTTCTGCTGAATGTCGAATCCGGCCGAATGTGCGGTATAAATATATGCCGAAGCCGATTTTCGGTTAAATTTTGCGCGTTTTTGCTCGATGAAGAATTATAAGTATTTGACTGTATGTAACTAAAATTTTAATATAAGATATTAATAATTATAGATGATATTGTTTAGTTACATAACATAAACATACATAAACATAAACGTTCACGCTGAATATCCCCGCAGAGGTTGGCAGAGGTACTAATATTCTGAATATCACGTGACTTTGTCACCTGGTGTTCAGAGTACCCACGTTTTGCACGGACAGTGTACTCACGTGACAGGCGGCAGGCCCATTGCCGTTTTGTACGAATACACTGTCACATGACTAAGTACAACTCAGCCATGTGGGTTTCCTCACGATGTTTTCCCTCGCCGGGTCAAATCAAATCCCGGGTCGGGCCCACACCAATTTGTCTTTTCCATAGTCAAATGTGTGGTTAATTTATCATGGTTGTTAACGGTGAGGGAAAACATCGTGAGGAAACCCATATCATGTGACAGTGAATCCGTACAAAACGGCGAAAGGTCTGTCCCCTATCATGTGAGTACACTGTCCAAGCACAATGTGGGTAATCTGATCACTAGGTGACGATGTCACGTTATGTTCAGAAGTATTATAGTACCTCTGCCAACCCCTTTGGAGATATACGGCGTGAACGCTTGAGTCTTGAGTCAAGACTCAAGTCTGAAAGAAAAATAAGATAAGTATTTGATTTATATATACAGGGTGTAATTGTAATGACTGTTTTCCTTGAAAAGTATGATTAATTATCACGTATAGAGGCAGAATTCGTTGAAAAAAAACACACTTATTTTTTTTCAAATTTTGTTAAAATTTGCACTAAGAAAGTAGTACTATTGACACCAACACGCTCAATGTATGCGTGAAACGCGATGACAAGGCGGGCAACTCAGCTGACAGCTGCGACCCGCCCCGTGACCTTTAACCGGCGGCCAAATCAAATCAAGGCCAGTAAAGTAATCAATCGAACTTAGCTTCTAATATCTTCCTTTTTTTTACATGTTATTATTTGACATGATAAATTTGAATAACACTACCCCATAGTTAATACTGCGTTGGAATGCGGCAGTATGTTCAGAGAAAAATTCATAATTCGTAAACATCGATCGCCGCGAAATTCAAAATCTGCATGTATCAACAAGTCGGGCGGGCTTGTCGGCATTACATCAAAGGAACAGTATTAGTACTAAGTTAGTTGTTTGTAGCTCATTGTGTTTGTGCCGCTTATGATTGGATGTCACTTTGATTTTTCGCATTAATTTTCGGAGTGTGAGTTCAGTTTTAGTATCTTGTGTTGTGATGTGATTGTGTTGAGTAAATATGGCGTACACGAACCAGCAAAGTTCAGTGTTGGTGTTTTATAATGTTAATTCTCAAAATGTTCTGCGTTTTGCGCAAATAAAGGTGATAACCCGGATCTGCCACTGCCAATCAAAACGGGGTGAGTTATTTTTATTCGTATTCTTTAGTTAACTGTGATAGAGTACAGATACACCCGTTTAGAGCCCTTTAGCCCCGAGAGAGTTTAGTAAACACCAAGAACTCCTCCAATTTCGATGTCGGTTAATGAATGAATAGGTATCTCTTGCGCACTTTATTTTATGCCACGTAAATGCATCGTTTCGAGGGTCTCTATTTGTTTTTAACTTTATTATCTTACGCTCATGAAGTACATACATTACATACATACTCACGCCGTTACTACCCTTTGGGGAGGCAGAGATGTAAAGTAAAACAAAAATAGCGGTAGCTGATTATTTAGGACGACAGTTTTGTTATAATCGTCGGTGTTAATTAATAGAGATAGATTTTTTACATACATATTCTCACGCCATTAGTTCCCATTGGGGTAGGCAGAGACTATCGATCGCCACTTCGTACGATCCTGGCAAACCTCTCTAGCTTTGTTTACATCCATCAATCGTTTTACTTGAAAATGTTTGAATTACACTACCCCATATTTAATACTGGATTGAAATACGAGGCGACTAAGACCACAGCCTCACCAGGCGCGGCGATAAGTTCAAAGAAAAATCAAACATAGCCGCGAAATTCAAAAATTTTTTGCATTGCTGTCATAGTGCGGTTTATACGATCACGAGCAAGTGTGCGCAAGACTAGATGGTCACATGACGCGCCCGCTGTTCTGTGTGTGTGGGTGAGACATTATACGGGTAGGAACTAGGAGTGTGTGCGCTAGGCTAGTGTAGATAACCACAGTTTTCCATCTGATGGAGAAAGTAGGTTTTTCTGCTAAAGCGGTTTTAATCTTTTTGTTTATTTCATATGGTGGATGTTTAGCATTAAACTTTAATATACGAATTAATATTGAAGTAACAATCGCCGTCAAACTAACACGCTGTATATAGATTTCCCCATTAAAAACTAATGGCATGAGTATATATTATGTTATTATATAACAACAATATTGTTGAGTTGCTTTATGTTTTGATTATTTTATTAATGAGTTTCTTTGATATTTGCCCTGTTTTTTTTCTAGGGACCAAAAAGAAACACCAAAATTTGACTCACACGGCTATTTATTTACATATATACAGCGTGTTAGTTTGACGGCGATTGTTACTTCAATATTAATTCGTATATTAAAGTTTAATGCTTAATATCCACCATATGAAATAAACAAAAAGATTAAAACCGCTTTAGCAGAAAAACCTACTTTCTCCATCAGATGGAAAACTGTGGTTATCTACACTAGCCTAGCGCACACACTCCTAGTTCCTACCCGTATAATGTCTCACCCACACACACAGAACAGCGGGCGCGTCATGTGACCATCTAGTCTTGCGCACACTTGCTCGTGATCGTATAAACCGCACTATGACAGCAATGCAAAAAATTTTTGAATTTCGCGGCTATGTTTGATTTTTCTTTGAACTTATCGCCGCGCCTGGTGAGGCTGTGGTCTTAGTCGCCTCGTATTTCAATCCAGTATTAAATATGGGGTAGTGTAATTCAAACATTTTCAAGTAAAAAGATTGATGGATGTAAACAAAGCTAGAGAGGTTTGCCAGGATCGTACGAAGTGGCGATCGATAGTCTCTGCCTACCCCAATGGGAACTAATGGCGTGAGAATATGTATGTAAAAAATCTATCTCTATTAATTAACACCGACGATTATAACAAAACTGTCGTCCTAAATAATCAGCTACCGCTATTTTTGTTTTACTTTACATCTCTGCCTCCCCAATGGGAAGTAACGGCGTGAGTATGTATGTAATGTATGTACTTCATGAGCGTAAGATAATAAAGTTAAAAACAAATAGAGACCCTCGAAACGATGCATTTACTTGGCATAAAATAAAGTGCGCAAGAGATACCTATTCATTCATTAACCGACATCGAAATTGGAGGAGTTCTTGGTGTTTACTAAACTCTCTCGGGGCTAAAGGGCTCTAAACGGGTGTATCTGTACTTTATCACAGTTAACTAAAGAATACGAATAAAAATAACTCACCCCGTTTTGATTGGCAGTGGCAGATCCGGGCTATCACCTTTATTTGCGCAAAACGCAGAACATTTTGAGAATTAATATTATAAAACACCAACACTGAACTTTGCTGGTTCGTGTACGCCATATTTACTCAACACAATCACAACACAAGATACTAAAACTGAACTCACACTCCGAAAATTAATGCGAAAAATCAAAGTGACATCCAATCATAAGCGACACAAACACAATGAGCTACAAACAACTAACTTAGTACTAATACTGTTCCTTTGATGTAATGCCGACAAGCCCGCCCGACTTGTTGATACATGCAGATTTTGAATTTCGCGGCGATCGATGTTTACGAATTATGAATTTTTCTCTGAACATACTGCCGCATTCCAACGCAGTATTAACTATGGGGTAGTGTTATTCAAATTTATCATGTCAAATAATAACATGTAAAAAATAAGAAGATATTAGAAGATAAGTTCGATTGATTACTTTACTGGCCTTGATTTGATTTGGCCGCCGGTTAAGGGTCACGGCGGGTCGCAGCTGTCAGCTGAGTTGCCCGCCTTGTCATCGCGTTTCACGCATACATTGAGCGTGTTGGTGTCAATAGTACTACTTCCTTAGTGCAAATTTTAACAAAATTTGAAAAAAAATAAGTGTGTTTTTTTTCAACGAATTCTGCCTCTATACGTGATAATTAATCATACTTTTCAAGGAAAACAGTCATTACAATTACACCCTGTATATATATATGTTAAATCTTTTTGTTCATGAAAACCTCATGTGGGGATTATTACTAATAAATAAAGAATAAATAAAGGAAAGAAAAATTTCAACACTAACACTATTTTTATTTATTTTATTTTATTTTTATTTTTATACCCGAGGTCGCGAGTTTGAATCCCGCCTGTGTCGAAATTTTTCTTTCCTTTATTTATTCTTTATTTATTAGTATATATATATTTGTTCTACATTTTATTTTAAATTGAATTCTGTTCTACTAGGCCTTCTTAATTTATCTACCGCTTTTAGGTGAAATCTGTCGAACTTCGGTAATACCGAATGTGTAACGAATTTCGGTGCATCTCTAATTTTTATACTGAAGTAAATTATTTCCTACAAGGTGCTTTAATTGCGGTTTACAATATTTTTTCCCATAAAGGAACGGCTTAGCAATTTCACATGGTGCAGGGCTTTTTTGAAGATTCTCAATCGATGTGATCTTATATTGAATTTTATTTACTCGTTTTCACTACTTGGCTGAGCTATTATTGATAAGGAAGTTACTCTTTTTGGGATTGTAGCTGTGAGTATAAACATTTGTTTTGATTATGAAAATTTTGTCCTGAATTCTACACATTTCAATATATAAAATAAATGTATACAATCCTACAAGTCATCATCATCATCATCAGCCTATAGACGTCCACTGCTGGACATACGCCTTTCCCAAAGATCTCCACAACGACCGGTCCTGTGCTGCCCTCGTCCAACGGCTACCCGCGACCTTGACCAAGTCGTCGGTCCACCTTGTGAGAGACCTACCCACATTGCGTCGTCCGGTACGTGGCCGCCACGAAACTTCCTACATCCAGAACCTACAAGTAATACAATAATTTACTAGCTTAGTGTTTTTAATAAATTGCTGACTACCAAAGACATGAATGGGTACACGATATTAGCATTTCGCTAGATCAGAAATTTATATTTTTAGGTAGTTTTGCACAGCGGTTTCATCCGTTTCTGATTTATATAATTATATGCTGTATCGGTTTAATTCGCCTCGCTGTTCTTGTTTGGTGGGATCATAGATAACCCCCTATAGATTCCGCTTACAGGGCCCTGTTCAATAAAACTGACAATCCGACATATATGTCAAGTGTGACAATTCTACAATTCGACAAGTTTCTGTTCAATAAACATTACAGGTGACAAATTTGTCAATGTGGAAAATTGACAAATATGTCGGATTGTCACGACAATTCGACATTTTTCTGTTCAATAAAACTTTTAGCGCGACAGGTGATAAGTGACAATTTGTCGTGAAAAACATGTCAATTCTGCTTTATTGAACAGTAATTTGTCACGACATATCGACATATTTGTAAAATTGTCGGACAATCCTGACAGGTGAAGTACTGTGTGTCACACAATTATTTGGAGGAATTTAAAACGTTTGTTCAAAAAAATTGTGCTTACGTCGAGCAGGGAAAGTAGAAATAATGAAAACTATGTATTAATATTGCAATTTTCATATATTTGGCCCAAAGTGGTCAGTTGGTTGTTCATTTCCATTTTGCGACAAAGGAAATAAACCGATAGCAAAGAAACATTCGGATATTAAATATATTTGTTCTTTACCTTCCACATTTTCCTATTCTGCTTCATAAAATAAACAAATATGTCAGGAATTGACATATATGTCGTGACTTTTGAAATTTAGGATATGAGCTGAAATAAAACCGCAGTTGGTATTTTAACTTTTCAATTAATATATTAATCTTTTATATTATTTTCACTCGGAAGTCAAACACGAAGTGTCTACAACACAAATTGGTATAGACAAGAAAAGATTATTAAAATGAGGTTTGCGTTTCTAAGGTCCGATGTATGTAGATTGATTTTTGCAAACTATAATCAATTATTTCAACACGCCCCCTCAAAAATTAATCGTAATAATTATACAAACATAACAGGAAAAAAAAATCTAACTAACAACAACATGTATGACTTCCAAGCTCCTGGGGTAAACAATATTTATGGCCCAACATTTGTTGCTAAGGATTAGGGAAAACCCAGGAAAACCCTAATCAGACCATCTTAAACAATATCATACATTTACAATACACATTTATTTAACTGACTCCAAACCAATTTTCTCTCTCAAGTTTTCGAAACTAAACTTCGTTAATTGTTTCGTCAACACATCTGCCAATTGTTCATTTGACGGAATGTAATTCAATTTAATCACATTTTTCTCCACCTGTTCTCTGGAAAAATGATATTTAATGTCAATGTGTTTGGATCGCTTATGATTTGTTGGATTATTAGCTATACTGATACAACCATTATTATCCTCATATAATATAATCGGTTTATCCACCGATATTTCAATACTCATACTAAGAGACCTAAGCCACAAAGCTTCCCTAACGGCTTCAAATAATGCCATATATTCAGCTTCGGTCGAAGAAGCAGCTACAGATAATTGTTTCCTTGTATTCCAAGTTATGGTACAAGTATCAAACATTTTAAATAAATAACCAGTTGTACTTTTGCGGTCACTTGTATCTTTGCCACCCCAATCTGAATCAACATATCCACTTAAAAAATTGGTATATGTATCGCACCTTTTATAAGTTAATTTTAAGTCAATAGTACCTCTTAAGTACCTAAGCACTCTTTTAAGACATTGCCACAACTCATTATTATTTTTATTAGTGTATCTGCTTAGCACATTAACACAAAAGCTTAAATCAGGTCGAGTACATAACATAATGTACATTAAACAACCAATCAGATTTCTACATGGTGCATTACAGTTATCTTCTGAATTTAAAAGCTCATAATTAATTTTACCGTCCAAAGGGGTTTTAACGGGTTTACTTTCGTGCATTTTAAATATACGTAACACTTTCTTAATGTATGCACTTTGATCTAGAGTTATTTTACTATCATCTCTAGTTACTTTTATGCCAAGAAACATATTTATTTCTTTTAAATCAGTCATTTTAAACTTACTCATTAAATAATTTTTAAAACTAATCATCATATCCATATTAGCACACGATATAATTAAATCATCGACATAAAGAACTAAGTATATGTTTTTAGATATGTTTCCATTATTTAAAATATAAATGCATCTGTCAACTTCCGAATTTAGAAAACCTTTTTCTTTTAAAGCACGCTCAAAAACTTCAAACCAACACCTAGCTGCTTGTTTTAGCCCATATAGTGATTTATTTAATTTGCACACATAACCCTCTTTACCTTTGACACCCTGTGGAACTTTCATATATATTTCTTCTTTTAATTCCCCATTTAAAAATGCCGTTTTAACATCCATATAGTGCAGTAATAAATTAAATTGATTAGCAAAAGCAACTATAAATCTAAAACTAGATATCCTGGCTACTGGGGCAAATGTTTCATTGTAGTCGGTTAAATACTCCTGACTAAACCCTCTTGCTACAAGACGTGCCTTATATCTAAATGGTTTACCAAATTCATCATTCTTAATTGTAAAAATCCATTTACAATCTACAATATTTTTATTAGCTGGTCTTGGTACTAAAGTCCACGTTTTGTTTTCAGCCAGAGAATCTAACTCTTCATTAATAGCACTTTCCCATTGATTCCTATCTTCTAAAGTTTTTATGTCATCGTAACATTTAGGAATTTGGGATGTTACAAATTGAGCACACAGTATAATATCGTCACATTCTTTATAAGACACAGGAATAAGACCTTTTAACCTATCACTCCTCCTTAGTTCAGTACCTAAATTCTCAGTGTCAATTATCCTACAATCGTCAGATTGTCCTACGTCATGGTTTTCTTTACTTATTTTACACGGTGTTTCGTACTCATCAGATTTAGCAATATCTGATTTTTCTATGTCAGGACTACGGGACTTTAAAACCACTGATTTCAATACATCAGTTTTGCCACGAGAATTTTCTTCATTCTCTTCAAATTTCAGGCAAGGCCTAGAGCTCACAAAATTAGTCTCGTCCACGATTACATCTCTGACAACCACAAATTTACCACAAACAGGGTTCCAAACTTTATAACCGTTTGGTTCATAACCAACGAACACACCTTTCCATGACTTCTCATCAAACTTATTTTTAGGTATTTTGTTATGTACATACACAGTGGACCCAAAAACTTTTAAATATTTTATTTGAGGTTTTTTACCATGCCACATTTCAAATGGTGTTTTCAAAAGTTTTATAGCTCGAGTGGGTGTCACATTAATTAAATAGACGGCTGTTAAAACAGCTTCACCCCAAAATCGCTTATTTAGTTTAGCACCATTAATCATGCAACGTGCTTTTTCAGTAATAGTTCTTACCATTCTTTCGGAAACACCATTTAATTGTGGAGTCCGCGGAACTGTCAAATGATAAGTTATTCCTTTTTCTACACAATATGACTTCATTTCATTAGACAGATATTCGCCACCATTGTCACAGTATAAAAAACATAATTTGGTGTTAAATTTTGCCTCACCTTTTGCAACGAAATCTTTAAATGCTGCAAAAACATCTGACTTGTAAGTTATTAAATATACTACACAATAATGAGTAAACTGATCTACAAACAGAACGAAATAATTTTTATCATCAACTGTAGAAGGAGTGATGGGCCCACAGACATCTGAATGAACAACAAACAGTGGTCTTTTTATATGACTTTTATTCTTACTTTCATTAAAAGGTAATCTGCTCTGTTTCCCATTTATACAGGCTTCACATAAATTATTATCCGGCAAAACTTTTTCAATTAAATTAATGTTGTCAACCATATTATTTTTTAACATAAGAAATTTAGTGTTGCTAATATGTCCTAAACGTTCATGCCAAACTTTAAAGTTATTTTTGCTATTTTCGCAAACAGTCTGACAAACAGTGATTGGCAGAATAAAATCTACAACAATTAAGTTATTCATTGACTTACCTTGCATTATAACCTTACCGTCCTTGCTAATTTTGATACCATTTTCATCAAAAACTATACTAAAACCAGCCTGCTGCATTTTTGAAACTGACAGAAGATTGTATGGAACATCTCGGCAGAACAGTACATTTTCCAACACTCCTTGAATGCCCAAATCACTGGTTACTTGAATGGTTCCTTTTTTAGTAGCTGAAAGATATTCACCTTTTTTAGCAACTGAAATTTTTAATGGTATATCCAAAATAGAATAATTAGTAAATATATCTTCCCTGTTAATAATATGATCCGATGCACCAGAGTCCAGTATAAAAGTAATTTTGTTATGTTCGCTACTACTCTGGTACGAACCAGTCATGAAAGCAAATCCATGAGAATCTTTAGATGAAGTGTTTATTGCTTGAACTGTTCTAATAACGTTCGGTTTTTCTTGATTATAAAAACAGTTTTTCTTAAGATGTCCCTTACGACCACAATGATGACATTTAATATATTTATATTTGTTTATTCTGTTATATTTATTGAATTTAAAATTTTGCATCCTCGCTTCGTAGTTTTTATTTTGTGTATTTTTGGGTTCTATTCTGACGGCCAATACTTTGCCACTAGTATCGGATGATCCTTGTTTTAGTTTAACTTCTTGATCCAGAAGTCTCGTTTTGACAAAAGCTAAAGTCAAGTTGTTCTCATTAAGAGTTTCGATAGCTGTCACAACTCCGTCATACGCTGGTGGTAATGTTAAAAATAAATGAGCAATTTTGTCAGTTTCTTCAAGTTGTGCTCCTGCTTGCAATAACTCGGAAATTAGTTCATCAAAAATGGTGATATGTTTTATAAGTGGCATATCATTATTAAATTTCATAGATAATAGTTTCTTTCGTAATGCCAACTGTGTTGCAATGCTTTTTCGCTCATAAATAGCATCCAGGCTGTTAAAAATGTCCTTCGCTGTACTGTCTTCCTTTGCAAACCCAAGATAGGAATCTGACAGATATTCTATTATTATACTTTTAGCGAGACGATTTCGCGTTTCCCATTCATTATTACCAAACATAGGCTCTTCATCTACAATTTTTATTACATCTAATTCTTGTAGTAATGATCGCACTCTAAATTTCCATATCGAATATTTTTCGCCGTCAAATAATTTTATGTTCCTCTTACTCTTATAGTTGTCCATATTTCAAGCGCTGTCTGGGCCAATAACCTTTTGAAATTTAGGATATGAGCTGAAATAAAACCGCAGTTGGTATTTTAACTTTTCAATTAATATATTAATCTTTTATATTATTTTCACTCGGAAGTCAAACACGAAGTGTCTACAACACAAATTGGTATAGACAAGAAAAGATTATTAAAATGAGGTTTGCGTTTCTAAGGTCCGATGTATGTAGATTGATTTTTGCAAACTATAATCAATTATTTCAACAGTGACAATGCGACAAATTTGTCAAGGACCATTATCATGGAACTCGACAATGGTTTTCGACAATTCCTAAGTTTTATTGAACGCGTTTAGTGTAGTGACAATTTGTCACGATTTTACCTGTCAATGTCTGACATATTTGTCATCTTTATTGAACAAGCTTAGCCTGCCAAACCGACAAATTTGTCAGTTTTGACATATATGTCGGATTGTCAGTTTTATTGAACAGGGCCCTGGGCACTCGATATCGGCAACACGTTTGACTAATTGAGTAGACGTATAAAATTTCACCTACGCACTGTTTCAGTTGCGACCAGAACTAGGAACTGAGTGTTCGTACACCAAAAATATTTATACATACTGTTTTATTTAATACTATTGCTTTGAAATGCCTACATGTTCAATAAAGCGGTGTGGGAAATCAACTAAAAAATACAACTAACAAAAAGACGATATTACATTCCATCACTAAGCATAAAATCATAATTAAATTGCAATTCAAGAGATCAATTTAAACTGGTCAATACCATAGTTCTGTCACATTCACTCTTTACGTTGATTGTGATTACGTCTTCTTCTAGCAAAACGTCAAGGATGTCAAGAGTTATTTTTAGAACGGAATGGTTAGAAACGGAAACTACGAAGCCAATCCGGTCCGGAGGTTGCAGGTTCGATCCCGATTTGAGAACATCATTTATATGATGAGCTTAAATGATTGTTTCTTAGTCTTAGTTAGTATTCATATGTGTATTATATTATATTAAATATATTGTTAAGTTAGCATCCCATAACACGAGTCTTACTTAGTTTGGGGCTAACTTAATCTGTGTATCATATGACCGTATAAAGAATAGAATATAAAATTATTTATTTTACATCACAGGTAAAGACATTTTATACAGATTGTTTCTTAAATAGAAGTACAAGTATATATGTATTTATTTAATCTTTTTGCAAACCTAATATCTAAATTAAAAGGACGCAGACCAAAGTGAAGATACCAGCTAGTATCTAAATATTTCAAATCTTGCTCTGACAGAATTTCGTATACATTTGAGTTTTCCCAAATTACCCGAGATGAAAGCCAAATGGATCGAAGCTACTCATCGTTTCAATGACACTTGTTTTGTTTACCGGCCCATATATATATATATATATATATATACGTTTTTGTTTTCATATCCCACCTCGTTCCCATGTCAGTCCATACTTGAATGACGCAGATTTACTAAATATAGCATCGCGTAGAACATTGCACCTTGGTTTGCTTTTGTTTGGTATTATAAATAATGAAAAGCCTTCCTATCTCTACGAAAAGCTAAAATGGTCCAATCAGTTGCGACATTTCAAGACAAGAACACTGTTGCCTACCCATCGTACTGCAGCTTTTCGGGGTAGTTTTAAATTTGCGGCATCCAAGTGCTGGAATGACCTTCCCCCTCCTATTAAATCTGCAGCTGGTAAATCATCTTTTAAGCGTATGCTTAAGAGATATTTATTAACGCTGCAGAAGAACCCCTCCCCTTCCATCCAGCACACTTTTTTGTAAGTATATTTATGTTTCTTGTGCTATATTTTATGTAAGTTATATTTGTAAAATATATAAATGTGTTTATTATTTATTGGTTTCGCGCATAATATAATAATATAATGTAATATGATTATCCCGGAGAGAGTATAATATATATGATATCAATTAGTGTATTATATGCATTATGCAGGATATTTGTGTATGTGTGTTATATCGATATGATATTTTTATCTAGTAATATGTATATATATAATTATATATATAGTATAGTAACACATTATTGTTTTATTAAGATAATCCGTGGCGTGACACATTATGGTTCTGGCTGAAAACCAGTTTTAAAGGCATATGCCTTTAAATAATGCTGAGCCAGAAGCCAATTCTTTGCCTTTGTGTGCTTTTATTCCTTTTTAGTATTTTTAATTTTGTTTCTTTTTTTATTTTTTATGTTGTTATTTGTTTTCGATTATTTTACCACGTATTTTAATATGGCGATAATAATTTGTGAATTATTTGTATTTTGTCACAGTTGTGCCCTTAGGCAATGAATAAATACTATCTTTCTTTCTTTCTTTCTTTCTATTTGAATTTCTTTCTTTCTTTTCAATAAAAACATGAATGTTAAAATCTATTGTTTTTTTCCTACGAACTAATTTATCAATGCCATTTCTATTGCTGTCCCATCACTATTAAAGAGTTCAAGTATAGAGCGACCTTGAAGGAGCACAGGCATTGTGCGTTGTTCCCCGCTACCCGTGCTTTCCTCCAACAGTTGCGAGTTTGGATTCATACAGATATCTAATGTATGCGGAGTCTATTGGGGGTGGTCTGTGGGTGGGATACATTTACGAAATAGTAAACACGGGTGTCCATGCATATGCGCATTACTCGTACAGTTATTTTTTCATAAAAAAATTACACAACTGACACCATAATCAAGTGTTTTGGGGACAATTGCACCTTGAATATTGACAATAGAAAAGTAAAGTGTCTCCCACAGCCACAGTGAGTAGAAGTAGATACGTAAGAAAAGAAGCTTCCGATTAAACACCAAAGTAAGACGACTAACATAGCAAGATGATGGTAAGGAAAATTGTGCCCCCATGTGCCCCCTAATCTAATAATATTTATTATTCTTTATTTTTTATAAAAAATAATTTCTTTAGCTCAACATTTTGTGGAATTCCCAAGGTGTACCGGTTGCTGTTTATCAAAAGGGGTTTTTTTTACTAGCATATATACGGAACAGTGGAAACAATAACTGTGCTCCATCTATAATATTAAGAGTTATAGTTTGTAATTTTGATTCTTAATTTGTTTGTAAGAGCTAATCTTTAGAAATATTAAACCGATCTTGAAAATTTATTCAGAATCAGTATAAATTGGCTGTTCCGACAACGATGCAAAGAAGGCACGCACTACTATTACCTACTTTTCAGACTAATTATCGCAAAAATGCATCCATCATTAGAACGTCGTTGATAGTAAATCGACACTGATAATTTTATAACCAAAACATCTAATGTTGAAACAGTTTTGGCAGGTGTATTTTAAAGTAATATTTTGGACGCAAGTTTAAAGTAATTATCAAATATATAGTGAAGTAATAAGTATAAGGAAAGGTTTAATTATATCTATTATTGTAGGTTTGGCAGTATTTTTTTTTCCTATATGAGCAATTTTTTAAATGGTGTTTTGTTTCCATGAATTCAATAAATAAATAAATATCATCACCCACAAATTCAGTAATGGTAAGCATAAACTGATATAATCTAAGGTATTTGAAGAAATAAGCAGAAGAAAATAAGTATAGTTTAAGAAACGACGACGAGAAAGAAAACTTGTAATGGCTGTATAAGTTGCGTCCAAAGCTGGTTTTGTTTCTTATGTCAACATCAAATCAAAACCATATGATTATTTTTGTTTTGACATTTGTGTTTGTTTTTAATTCATTCATAATTAGTTAACCTAAAATTAAAGATACCAAAGCTAGTCATAATATATAATATATTTACCATTAGAATACCTATACGTTATTTATAAAAATGAGTTTGATAGATCGCTCAATAACGAGGTAAAATTAAAGATTTAAGTCATAATTTCATTAATGTGACATCATAATTCTTTAAATTACAAAAGGTTAAATAATCATCATGACGATCGTTGAATACTTCTCCACCCTAGCGGAAAACCCCTATTTTGGAGCTGGATTTGGCTTGTTTGGTGTTGGAGCAGGAGCTGCCATTCTTAGAAAAAGTTTTCAAACGTCTACAATCCTATTTAGAAGACACTTCATGATAACACTTGAAGTTCCTTGTAGAGATAAATCTTACCAGTGGTTACTTCAATGGATGACTCAAAAAGGTGCCAAGCAAACTCAGCATTTAAGTGTTGAGACTTCGTTTGAGCAAAAAGACACAGGACAGATTAAAACTAAATATGATTTCATACCAAGTGTTGGACAACATTTTTTTAGGTAACATATTATTTAGACTACATTCTTCCTGTACTTGTTCTTTAGCCAAGCACTACAGACAAATAAGCAATCTTAGTATGTTCTTTCATTCCCTCATATCCTTTTATTTTATAAAAAATAATCAAATGCAGCAGCCAACCACATTCTCACATCATTTACTAATCCTTTGTAATGGAATGTAATTCTTTTTCTCCTTCCTTTTGACCAGAATTTTATATATAATTATATTTTAAAACAATCCAATGATCAGCAATCATTCTTCTATCCTGATCCCTTGTGAAGCAAGATAATTAGAAGTTCTCCTTACCATAGTCCAAGTTATATAAATTTATTATTATGGGACCTGCTGTCGGTATATCGAGTCTCACAACTTATTATATAATGTTATTATATTGGTGAAAATATAAATCACTTTGTAATCGAAAAGCTTAAGACAAAATTATCTTTAGTATAAATCATGGAAGAATGTATTGTATAGCTATATTTTAGAGTCATAATAACATTAAGCTTACTTTATGTGGGACGCCAATAGATGAGGTCAGGTAATTTTTGATATCTTCAAGGCTTTTGTCAAGCAGGGTATGTCAAGTGGATGATGATGATGGTGGCGGTGATGATAATGAAATACTTGTTTTATTTACTGCATCATTTAAAGATTTGTTAATAAAAGATCTCTTAATATTGTTTTATTTAACCCCAGATATAAAGGATCATGGATCAAAGTGAATAGAACAAGAGAACAACACACACTGGATCTACACATGGGAGTGCCGTGGGAAACTGTTACATTGACTGCTTTTGGCCGGAACAAAGAGTTGTACTATGGCATTCTAGAAGAAGGTATTTTTTTATTTTATATTATCTTTAAGATTTGCACCATGTAAATATTCTAAAAAACATCTTAGCAATGCAATGCCAATTCAAATCTCCACCAATACGACTTTCTATGCACTTCCATTCTTCACTTTCCTTTTCTCAGGGTCTTATAATCAAAGTAATAAAATATGTAGTTCACATGTTACATAAACATAAACGTTCACGCCATTTTTCCCCGAAGGGGTTGGCAGAGGTACCAATACTCCTGAACTCACATGGCAAGCGCCATCTAGTTTCCAGAGAAGGTACCCACGTTTTGCTTAGACAGTGTACTCACGTGATAGGGGGCAGGCCTATCGCCGTTTTGTACGAATACACTGTCACATGACTAAGTACAACTCAGCCATGTGGGTTTCCTCACGATGTTTTCCCTCACCGTTAGCAACCATGATAAATTAACCACACATATGACTTTAGAAAAGACAAATTGGTGTAGGCCCGTCCCAGGATTGGAACTCACGCCCTTCTGTTTTTCGGGCGGGTGTTCTACCCACTGGACTATCATGTCGCTGTTCACATGTTAATCACTGTATAAAAGTAATATTAGTAACTAAGGCTCTGTTAATCTTATCTTTTGGAGGGTGGTGCTATATTTGTAAAACTTATATCACACTTCATTTAGTTATTTTCATAACATGTATTCATAAATCCCAAAAAGGGGTAGCCAGAGCTTCAGAGCTGGGAACTCCTCAGCCACATTAGGAAGATGATAGGCGACAAAATGGTGAAAATAAAGTATTGTTGGTGATGGGTTTCCAACCGCATCACCCAAAATCCACTTAAAAGAGCCCCATACCCTTAGTCGCCTCTTATGACACTTGTGCGTAGAAAGGGGTAGAGACATTCTAAGCCTGCATTACATGGCTTATATGCGTATATTAAATGTTGTGGATTTAAATAGATTATTGAATAAATAAAAATATACAACACTACAGTGTTCAAGTCAAAAATCTGTGAAAATTAGTTATGATATGGGTTAATAAATCAACTCATCAAATACATAGTTTTATCTTCTATGATTCCCATTTATTTCTGAGGCTAGTTTACCAAATTTGTTAGTTGTATAGCTAGCCTCTTATCTTCTAGATCCACGCCTTTGAGATAAGTAGTCAAAAAGGGCAAACACAAAAGCAATTCAGATAAAAAAACCAGTTAAGGTAGAAGCCATTGAGGTAGAACCATGGTCAAACCTTCTATTAGCTACTACCTTAACTATCTAATACTCTACTACCATTTCTGTTTAATGGAAGGGTTTGCTGGCGATTTTTAACTTGCATTAAGTCATACAAGTCCGGCTGGGTCGCTAATTCTAGCTCACTTAGCATATATGATAATAGACTAATGCATGTTCTCTACGTAATATGCTTGCGAACTAAAAACCATTTGAAATTTAAAAAAATACATTTTCGATATATTGCATATAATTAGTATATTTACTTATAAGAAACTGTGTAGTTAAGTTAAGTCGGTTCACGGATCATAATTTTATGTAAAAACTACTAGTGACATTTATGGAGCCATTCCAGTCATTATGCTTGCTAGAAGATACATAGGCTGATTGTACAACTCTAGTGCTTGTTACACGTTGTCTTTCAAGCAAGACACTTTTTCATACATGTGTGCGACGTTCATCAATTCATAACACGTTATCACGTCAAATACAAGAATTAATTCATAAAGAGTCCAAATTATTTCAGCGCGTACAATGGCCCTGAAGCAACACGAAGGCATGACAGTAATGTACACAGCCATGGGGTCGGAGTGGCGGCCGTTCGGTCATCCTCGTCGCAGGCGGCCCTTGGAAAGCGTGGTATTGCGACCCGGCCTCTCTGAGCGAATACTCGATGATTGCAACGACTTTATCAATCATCCTCAGTGGTATATTGAGAGAGGCATTCCTTATAGACGAGGTATGTATCGATTTTTGGGTGTAGATTGTTGGGGTGTATCTGTGATTTAGATTATTATACAATAAAAAAAATGATTATAAAAGGAGAGCAAAGAACTTTGAAACTACAAGATAAAACATAGCAACCAAAAATTATGTTATATACTATCAAATACTACGACATGCACTATATGTCGTTGACACTATAAAACGACAGTTACACGTACACGACATGGCACAAAAAATACGGTACCAAATAAACTTGTAGTGTAATAAGCTAAATTAAACTTAAATAACTATTTTTGGGGCATAAATCAATATTCCTAAAGCCTAAGCGCAATTTTTTTGATGAAGTTCGTTATAGATACGTTCTTGTTTCGATGGGGATATTGTATTTAATATAAAATTAAAAACAATTGAATTAATTTCAAGGATATCTTCTGCACGGGCCGCCAGGGTGTGGCAAGTCATCATACATCATGGCGCTCGCCGGGGCGCTGGAGTACAACATCTGTGTGCTCAACTTGTCTGAGAGAGGACTTACTGATGACCGGTTAAATCATTTACTCAGGTATGTTCAATCCTATCCTACATACCTTCTTATACTTACAGTTTTATCTCAATAACATATAGGGAGGGGTTTTTCTTTAACGTTGTAAATGTCTTCAAAGCATACACTTAATAATCATTTATCATTGATGCAGCTGGTCAATTCAATACTTAGATGCTGCAAATATGTAATCCCATTTACTAGATATCTAGTTGTCTTCAAATTCAAACTAAAATAATCGCAAGAAAGGATAACCAGACTATACTTGCTGAGCCACTTTTAGAAAATCCGAAGTCACTGCCTAGCTTTTAACTGTGGTGTGAAGAAGTTTCAAAGGTAGTAATACTTCTGAACGTAACGTGACATTGACACCTGGTGTTCAGAATTCCTACGTCCTGCCGTTTTGTACGAAATATCACATGATTAATCATATACATGTACTTAGGTACAACTTAGTCGTGTGGGTTTTTTCACCAATTTGTCCCTCACCGTTAACAACCATTATAAATTAACAACACATACAATTATAGAAAAGACAATTAGAAAAATACCAAAAAGGGGTAACCAGAGCATCAGACTTAGAAACACAGACACATTTAGAAGTTGAATAGAGATAACATCACAATTTAAAGTTTTTAGAGTCTCCAACCACTTTGCCCAACAATGACTTAAAAATCCCCAATATTCTTAGTCGCCTCTTACGACACCCGCGAGAAAAAAATGGTTAACTAAGTCTAACTTAGATAAAATCTAAGATCTCATTAAAATTACAGCGTAGCACCCCAGCAATCCATAGTGCTATTAGAAGACGTAGACGCGGCCTTCGTGTCCCGAGAGGACACTACTCACCAGAAAGCGGCCTACGAAGGCCTGAACAGGGTCACCTTCAGCGGCCTACTCAACTGTTTGGACGGAGTGGCCTCGACCGAAGCTAGGATCGTCTTTATGACCACTAATTATTTGGATAGGTAATAAATACAAACATATACTCATGGCTATACACCGCAAAAGGGGTAGCCAAGGAATTAGTAATTTTTCAACCACTGTTGGATGTTGGTTAGGAAAGGTAAAAAGGGTTGGCTTTGAAAACAATTTAGCCCAATTATTAATGCTAAGTGGATTGGCAGGACTTACTTACTATTTTCTAGTATAGTATTATTATTTTTTTTGGTTTACACATACATACATATACTCACGGCTATAAATCCCTAAAATGTACCTAGAGCTTCAAAATACGAAATTCCTCAGCCACGTTTGAAAGTTAAGTGAAGAAAAGATTGCAACATAAAGGTTCTTGGTGGTGGGTCTCCAATCACATCGCCCAACAATCACGTGAAAAGGCCCAATACCCAAACCCAAGTCGCTTTTACGAAAACCTACGGAAAGAACTGGGGTAGTGCTATTCTTAGCCGACACTACAAAGATTATGACATGAATAACAGCAAGTAAAGACGTAATTTTTGTTTAACGAATAAATAACTTGCTTTTCCCCAGTTTCCTAGATTAATGATATATTTTTTTTTAACTTTTGGCTATCCTGAAAATTGTTGTTTTCCAACTAATCCCTTTTTAACTGGACACATTGATATATGTCCCCACCGAGGGGCTCGAGCCTACCCTGTGTATTTGACCATAGTCCATAACGTCAGGCAAGTGCAGGTTGGCAGACTTACGACTACTATCGTGATAGTAGCCGACAGCTTAAGTTACTTATTATGCTTACATTTAACAACCTTTAAATTGCCTCTAACAACCATAACAATTTGGCTGCAAAATATCACATAAAGCATCACCGCCATCTGGACGGTCAGTACTATCGCCCCTTGAAAACTCGTTTTACCTTTATCCTGTTACCGAAAGAGAAATATTTAAAATAATTAAAAAATTAAATAATAAAAATAGCGCAGGTTTTGACAATCTCCCCACTTCTGTAGTAAAAAAATGTACACAATATCTTGTAGAGCCATTAACATTCCTCATTAATCAGTCAGAAGGCTGTTTTCCCGAACTCTTGAAAAAATCAATCATTAGACCACTAAATAAAAAAGGATCGAAGAAGAATACAGATAACTATCGCCCGATTGCCCTCTTGTCCTCATTTGCAAAAATATTTGAAACTGCCATGTATAACCGATTATATTCGTTTTGAGAAAAAGCATGCAGTTGGCATTGTGCTGGACATGAGCAAAGCTTATGATCGCGTACTGTACAAAATAATGCTTATGAAACTTTCGGGTATAGGTGTACGAGGAACGGCCTTAAAATGGTTCGAATCCTATCTAGAAAACCGCACGCAACACGTAGAAATCGAGCATTATAACTTCTCATCGGGAGAAGTTTCTAAAGTCAAATCAGACACAGTAGCCGTACTGAGATCCATTCCACAAGGAAGCTCTATAGGATGTTTGCTGTTTTAGTTGTATATAAATGACCTCCCTAAAGTAATTGAATACTCCAGCACGCTCTTCGCCGACGACACCTCGGTTCTTATTCCCACCAGTGATAGCCTCACATTAACCAACCAACTCAACTCTACATTTGACACCATTGTAAACTGGCTCGAAGATCACAATCTAGTTATTAATTTCAACAAAACAAAATTGATTCAATTTCATCCGTACCAAAGAACACCATTAAAAATAGATTTCACCTTTAACAATATCAAAATTGAATGCGTAGACTCATATTGCCTGTTAGGAATCGACATAGATAGCAACCTAAACTGGAAACAGCAGATCGGTAACTTAAGTAAGAAGTTATCTAGTTTTACCTACGCTTTGTACGAAATAAAAACAAATACAGATTTAGCTACGGCGAAGAAGGCTTATTATGCGTATGCCTCATAGATGTACAAAAAACGTTAGATAGGTCATTTACGAGGAAACCGGCGCTTACGAGCGGCACCGATTGCGGCAGATGAACGCACACCACTAGGAATATATCCAAACAACACACCAAGAAATACATTTGAAATGTAGGCGAGATAGCACATCTTATATCAAGCGCTAAAGAGAGATAAACATATTTTCTCTGTACCGTCGTGAAATATGACACTAAGACGACCGTTTGACAAAGAATAATTTAGACCTATACACACAATTTATTATAAATTATAATTAAAACGTTGTAAATTTATAATAATTACGAATGATAAGTAATCCCATAATTTTAGTAGTTTTTCTACTATAGTTTGTGCAAAATCACATCACACACGACGGCATTCTCGATTATTTTGATAAAGAAACACGCCAAAACAGGTGAACGATTGCGACGGCAGCTAGTGTGCGACTGAAGTCAGATGAGTCATTTAGCCTGTTTTTTAAGTGCCACTAATGAGCGCGCATAACTTATCTACGGTTCTTTATTAGTAAATCTATGGTATGCCTACTCCAGGCTTCAATATGACATCGTGCTGTGGGTAATTCCTCTGAGGTACATAGAATTTTTGTGCTGCAAAAATTCTATGCTACGCTCACTTCGATCTATATACTTGAGTGCTCACTGTTCGTGCGGAAAAACCAACATCTGTTCCGCAATCGAGAGCGGCCCGCAAACCTCCGACCGCGCACGAGACTCGCCGCGATAGACACACGTCTAGAGCTAATAGCGTCAGGCCCCTATAACATGTGTGTTAAGATATATAACAAATTACCACCCACAACAAAATCCATTGAGTCTCTAAATTCAAAATCCATTTAAAAAAAATCCTCATTACTAATACGTTTTATGACTTGCAAGAGTTTTTCACGCATTCTCCTTAATTGTTTTTTTTTATTAACTACTCTAACTAATCTAATAAAATTTAATTGGTGTTTGTAAATGTGCTATTATTTTAACTCAATTAATAAATAATTTAATGCTGTATAATTTGTGTAAATGTAATTATAATTTAACTTGATCATGTTTTAATAAATAATTTAATATTGTATATAAATTGTGAATAATTGTAAATAATGTAATAGTAATTAATTAGGTATTTAAGGGCGTCCCCCGAAAAGATGAGAACCTTGAAACGGCATTTGGGCTTCCCCCTGCCGTTTCCTCACCTTTAATCAAACTCGTAAAATAAGCCATCTAGTGACTCACTAGTAACTATTATAAATAACCATAAATTAAGCGCCATCTACGGAAATAGTCTCGTACTACTTTGTAGAATCGCTACGTGCGTATTGATATTACAATTATGTCTCGCTTGGATGAATATAATAATTGAAATTAAAATAACTAAAACAAAAATTTTAATTTCATATAACTATTTTTTATGACACCTTCGGAATATAGGAGGGGAATATGTCGAGAAGAAAACTCGTGATAGTGGGTTTCAGGTGACACCAAGTAAAAGGGGATTATGTTATTCTTAGCCGACACAACAAAGTGTTCGTGGATGGCAGTAGAAATAACGTAACGTGCTATTATCGCAACGTCCAAAAATCACACTTGAATAAAAAATCGGCATAAATTATAAAACAGGAGAAAGCATTTAGTAAATACTACCACTCGCCTCTTATGAACACCCACCGGAAGAAATGGGGTAGTGCTATTCTAAGCCGACACTACACAGCAATAATATATAATTCATAATAATAATTCAAAAATATATACTTGGTTATAGTTTCTTGTTAGAAGGAGACTATAAATATGCGTCTTTTGTATTTGTTTATTTACTTAATTAGAGGTTTGCTTTTTAAGGGATTTTTGGGCAATGCGGTTGGAGACCCATCACCAACAACCTTTTATTCTACCATCTTTTTCTTCCTCAACTTCCAAAAGTGGCTGAGGATTTTTTAATTTCTCAGCTCTGGCTACCCCTTTTAGGGATTTATAGCCGTGAGTATGTATGTTGTTCAAAAGTTTTTTGTTTAATTGGAAATTTTCGATTTTCTGCACATGTTTATTTCCTTTATTTAATTTTCCGACGTTATTATAAGGTAAACAATATTTTTAATCTTACTAAAAAGATATGTAAAAACATCACATAAATTTAAAGCAAAAAGATAATAATTGTTTCAGCTGGATTTACAGAACATTAGGATAAAACGAGCGTATTCACAAAACAGAATTATTCGCAGTATTTTTAATCATGCATTTATAATCATAACCGAAACAAAATTATTTTACGTGGAAAGAAATAAACAAAAAGCATATTCCGGACAGAAGATTTGAACTCACGCCCAAATTAACAGCGCATAGCCCCTAATACGTTAGACCATTTCGTACTTACAAAACAGGGTGAAATTAACGATAATATTACGATTGTTATCAAACTTATAATGTAAAGCAAAACAAGCGACTATGTTGCGCACAACCAAAATAAATTATCTAAAAAGCGCGGGAAGCGGCAAGCAGCTCTATTACAGAAAAATTCGACACAAGCTCTGCGCATGAAGGCTAACAGCCATCTGCCGCCCCGTTCTCCGCACAGGGACCCGCTAAAGATTGACATTGAAATTTAGGGAAAATGCTTTATAACTCCATAATTAGGATGAAAAGACTAAAAATTATTCATACAGATGATAGATTACTCAGTTGTCTACGCAAATATTACGTAATCGATAACATATATGCAGTATTCTGACAGCAATATCAGACTTTACGATAAAAAAGCCCCCCACAAATTATTATTTTTCTTAGTCGAATATTATCGAAAACGAAATATGAACCGTCATTATTGAAGATAAGATATTGAACTTGAACATATATTTTATTTAGAGTGTGATTGTTTCATTGAGCGGATTTCATTGAGTTTGAAAACTACCAAAATCAGTGAAATTTTCGAGGGAGGCCCTTAAATATTTATAAGTTGTTGCAATGCCCTAGCAGGCCGCATGTTTGATACTCTATATAATTTAAGACACCATTGTACATACAACATGTGGCAAATAAATTCTGATTCTGATTCTGCTGTTAATGTTACCATTCCTCAAATCTTACCCATACTTGCGACTATAATACTAAAATTAGAAGCTATAGCTAGAGAACCAACGATTCCTTAAAGGGGAAATGATGGACTAATATAAAAAAAATGTGGGTCACCTACAGAAAGAAATAGGATAGTGCTATATCATGTCGTCACTACAAGGTAGAAACTTGCCTTTTGTTAACGAAGAATTAAAGCAGAATGTGGGAGAACAATCATAATTATTTTCAATTTAAAGAAATGTCGGCTAAAATTGTTAAATTGTATTTCTCATAATTCTTATTAGAATAAGGCGTGAGTTGCTGAGTTACTAGATAGATAGATAGATAGATAACTTGTTTATTTATGTTAACATAACACCACATACAATATGAAAAACAATACACAAAGTGAAAAAAAAAACAATATTTTAAACTTAAAATTAGTGCTATGGTAACACAAACTAGGTCCTAACTCAGTGCTTGATATTGCCAAGTGGCAAAACACTGGTTTTCAGTTAAGGCCTAATTAATTTATTAATTTATTAACTAATTTAAAAGAATTGATTTTAAAGAGAGCACATGGCAATGAATTCGTATTTGCACCTTCCTACAGAAACCCTTTGGCTGTTTTCCTGGGACAAATAGAGGTTGCCTACAAATAGAGAGCAAACAATAATTAATACTTATTAAATTTATTCTTCAGGTTAGACCCAGCGCTCATACGACCGGGTCGAGTAGACATGAAGGAGTATGTCGGTTACTGTGATAAAGAACAAATTGAACTTATGTTCTTGAGATTCTACAAAGGAGAGCAAGCTGCAGAATATTCGAAAACCTTTGCTGAAAAGTAAGCCTCAACTTTTTTGTATATAACCTACTTCTTTCCAAGAAATCCCAAAAAAAAGAGCCATAACTTTTGAACTGACAACTTTTTAGCCTCCGTTGGTTGTTTAAACGGGAATAGGTGATCAAGTAATATATTGATGGTAATTATTTTCTGAACTTTCCCTAATCTGCCTTGTACTACACTAACGGGAGCAGGGTGAAATTGTGTTAATCTTAACTGAAACCATCTTTTGCTATGTGGCCCCATTATGTTTAAATTTTATCCGATAATGTTTTTACAACGTAAGCAACCTCATTCAATAGATATACATTACTCAAACTCGAACTTTTATTGCACACCATCAGTGTACAAATAGTTGGTGTAATCACGGTACAGTAATAAATTAGGACCCGCGTTGGGCACATGCAATTTGGGCTGTAGGGCTGACACAAGAGAGCTGTAGATACTAAAAAAATAAAATGAAAAAAAACATAGGTATATTTGTTTTTAGACCCCTTTTGACGTAGCCAGGTTATAGGAGTTATTTTGTAAAATATAAGTAAATATTTGTATTGTATATATCTAATTTTTTTATTATTATTTTCAGTGTACTTCGCTGCAACAAAAACGTGAGCCCGGCGCAGATTCAAGGATATTTCATGTTCCACAAACATTCTCTACCCAAAGAGGTCATAAGTGATGTTGATACTTTATGGACATTAGGTTGAAGTTACCTATTTGTTGTACTTATTTATATATCAGAAGTAATAAAATAGTTAGATTATTATTTGGTTTTTATTCAATTTCTTTATGTTTCGATAAATGTGTTATATATAATATAATATGTTCCCACTTACAAGAAATCGAAATGATGAAATTCACCTCACACACCCCCGCAAGCGAAAACCACAGGCAGCCACAAATATGCGACGCGTTTCGACTCAACGCGAGTCATTGTCGAGCAGTAGACAGTTCGGCAGCTGACCACCGAGTAACTCGGTGACCAGCTCGGTGAGACTCTTAGAATTATAAGTGGGAGGGCGGGCGGTGCACAGTGCATGTTGCAGGAAGACTGCAGGTATTTAGAGAAATTAAGCGAAGAAACTCATTAATATTAGTATTGCTATGAATTTCCGCAAAGTAACGCCTGATTCAATCCAATCCAATTGCGAGACTTCAATAAAGGATATAGTTAGTAGGATATATAAAATCATTACATAAATTTCCATTATTTATTACTTATCTAGTTGTTTTTATGTTGTATTTTTTTCCGTAATTAGCGATAGCTGCGCCATTAGACCGGACTAAGGTGACTAACTGTAAACCATAGTGATATTGGATAACTTAAAATACCTCGGCTGCTGCGTTAAATTAAAGTTAGCCGATTCTTTTTTAAGTTTTATTTAGATTATCATTTGATAGTATTAATTGACGGCTGAGGTATTTTGATGATAAAACTCACTTTAAATAAATGTAGTTTTATTAAAAAATTAACTGTATTTTGTAAAATAGTGTAAGCCAGTAACTTAAAGTAACCATAATAATTCTACTTTATACAAAAACATATCTTAGCCCAATAGACTCGCTAGGGGTTAAGTTAATCAAATAATCATTAACATAATAACTATGTCCAAGTAACATTTATCAAAAAATGTGTAATTGTATGATACAAACATTACAGTGACAGACTTTAAAAAGGGCGAAGGGATAATAGGAATGTAATTTTTCGACGCAATGCGTATGCAAATATGTTTTAAATGGTAATGAAACATTGCTAGTGACTGGTCCCTTATCCCATTGCCCTTTTAAAATTAACAGGTCCTTTATTTCCTTTAAATTCGCCCACGATGATAAATAGTGGAATTCTATTTTCAACGGACATTAAAAAGTAAAATCACATATCATAATTACTTAACGGTGGCGATCGCAATAGTTTTCATTTCCATTGAAATAATAATTTAATTTAATATTTAAATTGCTTCATCCATAATCAGATTTTTTTATGATAAGACTTAGATGGTAAGTGATTCCGACAGACTATGAAACATTCCAACTCTGCATACCCACTAACAGTTGTGTAAATTTCTTTGTATTTGATAAAACTTCAGGTGAAACACTATTAGCAGCTTCTATCATTTTTTCAGCAACGCCGCCATGAAACGCTTTCAAAATTTTTATTTGCATAGGCGATGCTAGTTTTGTTATATCAGTGTCTTCTTCAACTACTTCATTTCTAATTTTCATGCAAAATACATTTTTGTGTGCGTATAAAGATATCGCAAAAATAATAGACATATTTAGCTGACTGCAATTCATTCTGAACTTTATGAGGCATTTATAGATTGCAGTAACTTCATGATTTAAATCAGTGATCAAGGTCACGCCGTGCATTAGAAGCAGATTTTTGAAATATTCAATTGGATGGATCGTTTTCGTGTGCGGCAAATCAATTGAATGCATAACGACCGGAATGTTATTGGATTGAAGTGGTAGGCTCTGAACCATAAATGGAACAGAGGGAAAACTTAATGTTTTAATATTTTGCTCTTTAGCTACAATACTGCTCTCTTGCAACACATTATTTTGAACATTTACTAATTGCAGAGTATTCGGTGCATTTGAAGCCATGAGTTCTGATACAGGTTTGCATTTTATTCGTGGAATAACAATTTTGTTTCCATTGCTGTTAGTATTTCCTTTAGTTTCACTATTTGCCACATTTTCTTCTTCCTTTGTCTCTGGTGCTAATGATTTTGTTGATGTAATTATAGGCAAAGGAAGTTGTGAATTGGTCAGATCATCATCGGAATCAATAGATATTGTTTCTTTGTCAGTTTCGAGTTTTGATTTCGGATCAACCGCAGCATTCTTTTTCGGAAGCTGTTTCGGATTAGCCACTGGGTTGGCATTTAGAATTTTATTCTCTGAGTGCAATTGATATCCAATTTTGTCTTCAGAAATACTTTTGCCACTACATAACTCAGTCTTGTCATTTTTACTACCGGATGCCTGAATCACTGAGTTATTTGTCAAATCTTTTGTATCATTCTTTGTCTTATTCTCTGCGGTAATGATTTTATTTATTTTGATAGCGTTTGAATTGTTTTCATCATGAGTTTTATTTGTGTTTGATAGTACTAGATTTTTTCTAAAAACTGCTTTAATTGCAACATTCCAATCTTGTATATTTTTATCATTTGTGTTTGTTGTCATTTGTGTCATTATTCTTACGGGATTATTAGCTTTAAAAGATGGGATCCACTCAATATCTACATTTTTATGCTCCAAATATTTTACAATGCCAGAAAAATTTATTCCATTTGAACAAACTACTTTTCTTCCTACACTTAAAAACTTTTTAGTGAGCATTTCCTCTAAAACATTGTTTCTTTTATCATTCTTGAATAAATCTGCCTCGTTACTTTTGATGTAACTTTTCTGACGACTGATTATGATGTCGTTTATTAATTTGTGATTACCCTCTTCATCACGCTCTTCAGTTTTACTTTTAACTGAAGAAGTCTTATTGCTATCGCTTGACGAGTCATCAATATCAATGCATTGAACTTCCTGGGTCGATGGAGGAAGCGCAGGCTGCGCGGGTTCATCTTTGTTATCCAAAACAACTGTCTCATTAGACGAGCTTCTCAGCTCTTTATTACCTTTACTATCTTTACATCTTTTTTTACGAGGTTTAGAGTCTGTTGAAGATTCATTTTTTGTATTTGAAGATTTGGTAATAATATTGCTATCACTGTTTTTATTTTCACGAGAAACATAACTAATAGAGTATTTGATATTACCTTCTTCATTTAAAATGTTGTTGGGTTTGAGAACAATGAATTTATTACTGCCTGTTAAATTAGGCTGTTTATCAATTTTTTCTAAGCTCACTGTACAGTGTTTTTTTATATACTTATTTGCTATCTTGATTAACGACTTATGAGAACGCCAGTGCTCGATCAATTCATGTTTACTACTAAGTTTAGTGTCACAATACCTACAACCATATCTCTTATCATAGCAGGATTCCCATGTTGATTCCTTCGGAGCTTCTGTTTCTGATTCGGAAGAAGAAGTAATAATTCGTTTTCGCTTTTTTTTCTTAAGTATAAGTTTAATTGGCGTACGAGACTCTTCCTGGGTCGTTTCGAGTGTTTCAGGCGTTTGCGGTTTATTAGGAATATCATCATTGTCAAGTGGTTTTTTATTATCTTCTTTCAAACTTTCAGCGTCGCTTTGTGCTAACTTCACCTGCAATAAAATCAAGAATAATAAGAACATTAAACATCGTCATAACTGTTTGCAAAAAAAGTCTGTTTAACTTCACTCCAAAGACTGACAAAACAGAAGCGCATGGACGCAAAGATCCACAATAGGAAATGGTGATGGCTGGGAAACAGTGAGAGATCTGATTGATATCCTCCCAAACAGGGTATTTACTGGCTGCCCAAGATCTACGTGGCGAAAGTATATAAGGACATAAGGAACGTAACAAGGCTAATAATATGTCTAAATCAACTGCTAAAGTCAAGTAGTACCAGAATAGTTACCAATCCCTTACCCATACCCAGACACATGTCATCAGTTATTTTAACTAAAGCTGTAACCGAACTATGAGAAAAACGGAGAGAGACCCTATATATAATTATTGCTACAACCCGGGCGGGCCCCATATGCAAGCATGTCATCACGCAAATTGTTAGGGTTGACGTATGACACGTAGGCATGTTTTTGTTTTCGCATCCCTCCTCGTTCCCATATCACCCCGTATTTGGACGATGCAAAGCTATTGAATATGCAGGGCCGTAGAAGATTACACCTTTCTACTCTGCTGTTCGGTTTAGTTAGGCTGGAATCGCCCACTTATTTGCATAAAAAACTGCAATGGTAAAAAGTGACTATCAGTATCAAGTTAGAGCGATCTTGCCGACGCATCGGTCAGCGGCGTTACGGGGTAGGTTTAGATTTGCAGCGTCCAAGTGCTGGAATGATATTCCACCATCTTTACGTGCTGTGACCAGTAGGGAAACTTTTAGGCATAAACTTAGAGATTACTTGCTGGCACAGCAAAACCCATCCCGAAATGTCCTACCTGCGGACTCCCATTTATGATTATGCTCCTTTATCCCATTATATTTATAAATTATACCATGTATCATAACTTTATTTTATATCATATACATATATATATAATGTTATTGTATATTGCGACCGTTTTATATTCGTATTCTATACCTGTATATTTGTATGCTACAATAATAATTATTTTTTGTTTATTTAGTATATATAATTCTTAAATATGTGTTAACTTTTTGTATGTATGTGCAATACTCCGTTTCGTTTAGTGTTATGCTCGCAATGTCATTTGTGTCGGTGCTGACTGAAAATCAGTGTTGTGAGCTTTCTCGTAAAGCTCACAATGTATTGCTGAGTCAGCACCGTTTCGCTGTGCAGAGGCCTTTCTTTGCAAATGTTCTATTTGTATGTTTTATTTTTAGCTTTGATTTATAATGTGTTCTGTTTTACATTGTTTTTTATTATTTTTTTATGTTTTTTTTTCTCTTTTAATGTGATTGCTTGTGTAAATGTTTCTATTTTTCAAAAAAATATTGTATTTTGCTTGCTCATCTGTACAGCGAATAAATGTCTCTCTTTCTCTCTTTTTTTCTTTCTATGAAGATTGCGATATTAAGTATGCACTAAAATTGTAATCTCCTGAACTGAGAAAAGATGTGTGTGTTGAGGAGTTTCTGATAGGTTTGGGCAGCACAGGATCAGATATTGTGGGAATCTTCGGGGGCGGCTATGAATAATGATTATGATTTTAATAAATACTTACGAAATGGAATAATAAAACGTTAGTTTTTCTGACGATAGTTTACGCTAATCACTATCTCTATCGATATTAATAAAACAATATATTCTTTAAATATTGGATTGGTTAATTTTATCATTAAAAATATATACCAGGTGACAAAGTCACGTGATGTTTAGAAGTATTAGTACCTCTGCCAACCCCTTCAGGGATATTCGGCGTGAACGTTTATGTTATGTTTTATACTGAAGATTTGTTAATCAACATAGTGGGTAAATGTTACATACAAGGATTCAGCCATGCTAACAGTAAATTGAATGGAATAGATGTTATTAAAAAAAATACTTACAGAGCTTTCCTGTAACTTTTGAAGTAGAAGGGCTTGGTTTTCAATAAATTTTGTTTTTATAGTAGCATATTCAAATAATGTGTTCTTACACTTTTTACATATCAGTTGGGGAAGATTGTCAAGATACTGAACCTGAAATAGAATAAAAAAGTATAACAAACTATAAGCATTTACAAGCTGCTAATACATACATACATATATACTCACGGCTATATTTCCCTAGAAGGGGTAGCCAGAGCTAGGGAATTATAAATTCCTCAGCCACTTTTGGAAGTTGAGTGGGGAAAAGATGGTAAAATAAAGGTTTTTGGTGATGGGTCTCCAACCGCATCGCCCAAAAATCCAATAAAAAGCCCCAATACCCTTAGTCGCCTCTTACGGCACCCATGTAGAAAGGGGTAGCGACATTCTAAGCCAGCACTACACGGCAATACTGCTAATACAGTTCTAAATTAATTTCTGTTTTGTACTTTTCTGGTTAGAATTGGTTTTTTGTCCCTATTGTCTTTTGTCGGCCAAACACTGAATTTCACACACCAGCAAAATGCTAATGTGGATTTAATTTCTTGTTTTGATTTGTATCTTAAGTTGCAACGTTTCGCTACACATTGATCAAATAAAACGAACAATTAAATAATTCGGAAGTTACAGAATTCTTGAACCTGAGTCCCTGATCCCGACCGACTGTTCTTTTGTCGGGGAGTACCACCTTTCCCATTAAATGTTTTTATTATCTTTTTTGGTAATGGGAGAGGTGAGAGTCAAAAAGACATGAGAATAAATAATAATAATAATGGGTTATGGGGTCTTCACATCCTTATGCATAATCATTTTATTAGTCATTTAATATTATTATCAGCTCAACTCTCTATTTTGAATATCTAAGAATGGGAAGGTGGCATTTGATATCCTTGAAGTATTTTGTAAGTACGAGTGCGGGTCAATAAGTCCGTGACTTTTTGAATTTCTGACCTCTTTACTGAAACAGCAACACTGCTCCTGTGAACAGGCAATGTCAGTTGACTCCTGTCTAAATTTTAACTTGCTGCGTCAGTTAGTTTGTGTTTGACAGCTATTTTTATCAGACTACTCACAAACTTGAGGAGAAAATGGAAAAAAGTGAATTTCGTGTGCTTATTAAGCATTATTTCTTGCGAAAAAAAACAATTACCGAGACCAAGGCTAAGCTTGATAAATACTATGGGGACTCTGCATCATCGATTTCAATGGTAAAAAAGTGGTTTACTGAATTTCGTTGTGGCCGTACAAGCACTGAAGATGCCGAACGTCCTGGACGCCCAGTTAAGGTCTCTACACCCGAAACAATCGAAAAAATTTACGATATGGTGTTGGCCGACCGAAGATTGAAACTGCGAGAGATTGTGGAAGCCGTAGGGATCTCGCATGGCTCAGTAGTTTCAATTTTGAATGATCACTTGGGCATGAGAAAGCTTTCCGCAAGATGGATGCCGCGTTTGCTCACAGTACACAAACGCAATCGTGTAACAACTTCACAGGAAGGTTTGGCGTTGTTTAAATCGCAATGTGGAGAAGTTTTTGCGCCGTTTTGTAACCGTGGACGAAACATGGATCCATCACAACACACCAGAGACCAAATAACAGTCAAAACAGTGGGTTTCTAAGGGTGAATCGGCGCCAAAGAAGGCCAAGGTTAGTCAGCCAATAAATTTATGATGACTGTTTTTTGGGATGCACGCGGGATAATCTACATTGACTACCTACAAAAAGTAAGCACAATCAATGGAGAATATTATGCCAACTTATTGGACGGATTCAATGACGATTTGAAAAAAACCAACCTCATTTGGCCAAGAAAAAAGTTCTTTTCCACCAAGACAATGCAAGGGTGCACACATGTGCAGTTGCCATGGCAAAAATCCATGAATTGGGCTATGAATTGCTCCCTCATCCACTTCGTTGTCCAGATTTGGCTCCGAGCGACTACTACTTGTTCCCAAACCTGAAGAAATGGCTAGGTGGAAAAAGATTTGACTCCAATGATGAAGTCATATCACAAACAAAGGCCTATTTTGAGGGCCTCAACATTTTTTTTTTTCATTTTTTATCAAAAAATCTGTGTTTAATTCCAAAAGTCACGGACTTATTGACCTGCCCTCGTATTTAAATATTATAAATTTCAATAAATGTTTATATCCATATATTTTTTTTATTAACATGTAAGGGACAGTACTCAAAGCATAATTTATCATATACCCTTATTTTTCGTACATTCATACTGGCAAAGTGTGTGTGGATGCAATATGTTCTTTGAATGATTTAGAGCTTATGTTCTGACAATAGTGTTATGAAGTTTACTTTTTAGGTTTTCCATTTAATATTAAAAGTATAGAGAAATTAGATATACTGGTTTGATACCTGTGCAAACATGAACTTGTAGAAGCATTCTGTTATATTATTTTTAATTGCTTTTACACAGTTCGCTTACAGTCCTTTTATGTCTACATTATATTATGTGGGAGAGATAATTATTATCGGCTATACCAGCTCAACAATATCTGATGAATACACACATAAATATTATCTAAGACTAAGAAAGAAATATCCATGTAAATGTTGTTTTCAGCAGCACCAATACAACCATTGATGTCATCAAATGATAATCTTTAGTTTTAATTCAATAGATTACAAATTGTTAACTTATTCAATCCCAAAAATTGGTACCAAGATTGTAAAGAAAAGGAAAATAGGCAATGGTTTCCAACCACATTGCCCAATCATCAATTGAAAAGGCCCTTCTTCTAAGTTGCCTCTTAAGAAACCCGCAGAAGGAAATGTGTAAGTGCTGTTTTAAGATGACACAGATGTAGTATGAAGCTAACACTTAGACTTGCTAACAAACATGCAGTTCCTTAAGGGGAAATCTAAGGATATTGACTTCTGCAGCTTATCAAGAAAAAGATAAAGAGACTAACACTACAATTTAAAATATAAGTAGAGTAAAAGTGGCGTGTAGTGCCAGCTTAGAATGTCACTACCTGTTTCTACCCACGGGTGTCATAAGAGGCAACTAAGGGTATGGGTCTTTACGGGGATAAGTGTTTTTTTTGGAATGCGGTTGGAGAACCATCACTTAAGATACTTTATTTATACCATCTTGGCCCCTATCAACTTCCAAATGGCTAAGGAGTATCAAGCTCTGAAGCTCTTTCTACCCCTTTTTGGGATTTATGGCCGTGAGTATATGTATGTAAAACTTTAAAATTAGTTAAACTTTATCAACTTACAGTTATGTCAAAGCAAAACTTAATTTTTTCTTGAATTTGCGGATGTATTTGGAAACATCCATTTTCATCAACACATAAACGGCATTTCACAAAGAAGTCTGGATTAATTTCTAAGTCCTCATAGTTATTATCCATTACAGGAGTAGTTTTCTAGTTAAGTCCTCTGTTATTGAAGTCACTGAGACGCTGAGATGAGCTGTAAAACCAAAAGAAGCATATCAATAAAGAATAGCAGAAAGCATCGTGTTTTCATACTATATTCACAACATACATTTAAAGGATAGAATAATCAATTCGTGGTGAATTATTATTGATGTCCCCTCTTATTCTTCTTTGCCATTTCCTCAAAAATTCTAACTTTTCCCAGTTAAATAAACTAGAAAAGAAACATTAATAAGACATTATTTTCAAAAACTTTGGGGTTTGGACAAGAGACAAGAGTAAGGTTTGGAGTTTGGTTGGAGTTGAATTGAATCTTGAATCAATCAATCAATGTCAATCCCTAAATTCCTTGGTCAATCAAATCCAACGAAGCATAGACTATATATATCTATTATCTTACTTTCTCCAACTATCGCCATCTAGTACCGAGTAGTGAATCGAGCGACATTCTTCACTCAATCATAACTGTTTTGGACTGCAAATAGATTCTAGATGTAGCTTGCCGAGTGGGGATCATATTTAGATGCAGTGTTTTTCCGACTGAATATATATGTTTCTGACTTAATATCATTTTGGACAAATGTGCATATAAGATAAGATATTGCACAGACAGCGCCATCTTCAGAGCACCTAGGAAAGCGCTTTTTTTTGTTTGAGAGCATGACCGCGAAAATCCTTCAGTAATTATTGCTGTTTGAAAATGTACTAGGTAAAAATATGTAGGGGGTTGTCCATTAATCACGTGAGGCTTGAAAGGGGGGGGAGGGGTTTGATAAAAATCACGAAAACAACACAATGGGGAGGGGGGGTGTAGTAAGATATCTCGTGTATTTAATTTTTCGTCGAACGCGCGATTTTTAAACAAATATTAAGCGGCACATTTTTATTATGGTCCTTAATTTCAGAATAAAATAAGATTATAGTTTATTCTTACCTGTATTTAAAATAACATAATATTCAGAAAATTTTAAGATTCTCACTACTCATCACCAATGGGGGAGGGGGGGGGTTCAAAAATGCTAAAAAAAGATCACGTCATTAATGGACAACCCCTAGTATGTAAAAACGGCCAAGTGCGAGTCGGCTCGCGCTCGAAGGGTTCCGTACTATTATCAATATTAGGAAATCACGTTTGTTGTAGGTATTTACTCACAGATATTTAAGTTTTTATCTGTTAATTAAGATCGAGTATGAATTGCTTAGAAAATTAGGTTTGTCGTATGGGACTTGTCCCTTTAATATTTACTTTTGTTATTTTATTATATATTTTCAAAGGTAATATACAATTCAAAAAAATAATAATAAGTATATATTATAGAAATTAAACTGATTGGCGTTATAATGGATAATTCTAAAACGGTATACAGATAAACCACGTTAATAAAATATATTAAAAAAATATTTGAAAACACGCTTTTGAAGCACATTTAACTAAAAAGTTAAGAATAATTCCCAATATAAAGTGAAAATCATGATCATGAAAAAGCATGGGTTCGTCGACAGACGTTAAATATGGCGCAGAGCGCCCCACACTTTTTCATGATTGCGTTCAAACAAACAAACAAATCTGAACAGCTTTATGATATTAAGTATAGATTGATAATACGGAGTTTATCCATAAGGAGGTGAGAAGCAGATTGAGCAACTTTGAATAAGAATCAGTCAAACGCAATGGTATTGTCTTCGGATTGATAACGGCATTCTGCACATTCAACTTGCATGGCATATTAATGCCTTCACCAATTATGGTGAAGACTTCATTGCACCGATTATAATACGGAGGCATTTAGATTGCAGCATGTTATTTTTTTCCATGATTGCTGCGAACAATAGCGTTTTAGAGCAATTTTTGGGTTAAGGGATGTTAACCCCACCGCACACCAGATAAACACCACATAAGGTTAATGCTCTTTTCGTATTTTTCAACAATATAATTAATATGATCATTTCGTGTTAGCCTAGAGTTTAAAATGACCCTTAAAAATTTTACTTTGTCTACAGTTGGTATAATTATTCCGTCATTTATTTTAATACAGACAGATTGAGGGAACATTATACTTGCAAGTAAATATTATTGATTTGTTACATGTTGAGATAACCAAAAATCAAGGTAATGAAGGGCCCGAATAATGCGTTGTTCGGCTATAGTAATATCTTTATTAGAGACATAGAGACAAATGTCACCAGCATAGATGTTGCAAAAGCTTGTCACGGAGTATTCTAAGAGGAATGTGTAAAGATAATAAAGGAGTGGGCTGAGCACAGATCCCTGGGGAGACGGAGACGGAGATGAAGAGTATTGCGAGCGAGCGATAATAGATCTTGATATTAGGTAACATATAAAATGTGTTAAATTCACAGGCAAATTCAAATCGAGTAAAATTTGTCTTAGCAATTAATTGGCCTAGACCTCGTTTTTAAAACATACCATTTTTATATTTTAAATCGATTAAAGATATCAAACTAAACAACTTTGCCTATGGAATGCTTATCTAAAATATTGTAATTTTTAAAATAATTAATAATTAAAAAACGCCACTGCCGAAATCAAACTGGGAATGTATGGTGAGTGTCTAGTTTTTTTTGGGGGGAAATTATAATATCATTATTATACAATAAATAATAGCATTAATAAAAAAATGTGTAACAATCTTTTACGTTGCTCTGTGACAGAGCCGGTATTACAATGGAAGTACTATCTGAACAGGAATGCGCACTGGTGTCCTAAAGTGTCCTGAACAAGGATGGCTAACTAGATAGCTGTGTCTCGTTTTAAGTAGGGTGACCATCTGTTGGAGTTTTAATGAGAGATCCTCTAAAGGTTACAAAAACACTTTTATTGACATACATGCATATTCTTCATTAATAGATTGTAAAATAATGGGGTGCCATTGCTTGAGAATCAAATTTTCCGCAGCCACTTTTTGAAGTTGAGTAGAGAAAAGATGGTAAATAAAAGATTGTGGTAATCAAAGGATGATAAAGTAGCTAGTAAATAACTTCGAAACCCCCAAATAAAACCCTAAGTTGCGTAACCCTTAAAACCGTATATTCCCGAAAGGATTGGCAGAGGTACCTATACTTCTGAACATCACTTGACATTGTCCCCTGGTGTTCAGAGTAGTGGAGGTTAATATAACGTAAAGCTGAAAAACAGAGCGCGCGCTTTGCTCTCAACGAATAGCTTGTGCTTAATAAACACGCAAATGCCGCTATAGTTACAACGCGACGCGCAGAACGCACTCTCGCGATCTTAGCTCGCGAAACTGGACTGGCACGTGATTCGTGCTTTGTATTTTAGCGTCTCGCTCTCTCAACGGTGAAGCGGCACGCGGCGCTTCTTCGAGGTCGCGTGAGAGGGAGGCGCTACATAGCTGCATGTTTCGCTTTCCTAGATTAGCTAGCTAACGCTCCGCTGTCTGACCGTAAATCCCTGCTCATTGCCACTTAAGTTTAGCAACTCTTCGGGCTATGTCAGTGACACCGGTTCTTCTACGGATCTCTTCGTTGCGGATTCGATCGCGTAGTGAAACTCCTAACATAGCGTTCCCTATAGCTATTTAATCCCTCCACTGTAATTGTACTGATTCGGCGGATAACTGATTCGTCATGTTGTTGTCGGGGGTCACCACTGTGGGAACAGAAAAGATATACTGGCCAGTACACCCTGCTGTGTACCAACTTAGAATTTGTATTTATGTTTAGCTAGAGAAACATTTCGATACCGCGATGTACGATTTTTTATAACGCTGCTAGTATGCGAGTGAGTTCGCCGTCTAGCGGTCGCCACAAACTGATAAAATGGAGTAGTTAATCATTTTTTCCGCAATAATAAGGAAAAAGATATATCCCGCCTTATAAGAAGAGCACTACCGCCATCCCTATCATCCCTGTAATCCCGGAGACCAAAATCTATCTTTTTTCTAATAGATAAAGAAGTTCACTCTGACAGTTCCATTGAAGGAGGGTTAGTTTGGCCATTATTGTTGATATAGAGATTAAGTTTATTCTATCTATCTATATAAGTAAGAAGCAACGATTTCCAGTAAATAGTCATTATATTTTTATATAATATTAACAAGGGCCGAAACCAAAAGTTAGAGAAATAGATTCATGTCGAGATGCCAAGAGAGCGCATCCATTTTGAAGTGATGGAGGTTCCGGTCTGAAATCTCATTCTTCGTCTTCGCACACTGTCGAACGCACATGGCAGAGTAATGACATGGATGATGTTTTGAACCCCGTTTCAAAAGGGAGCTGGTTGATAATTGTTCATGCTGGAGGAGAGAAAGGATTTGTCTCACTGATATTTAAATCAAATACGAAAAGTGGAGATTTTCACCAGGGGCTTTAACGCAAACTTGTAAAAGTTGGTAACTAAAAAACTCCTTCTCAATTTACACGAAGAGACAAATAATATCAAATGGATTTGATGCAATATCAGCAGAAGAATGGCAAAATCATAGTGGTCATCTAAGAAAACTTTGAAGCGATTATATAAAATAAAGAAGGGTATTTAGACGAATCGTAAATCATAACTTTGGACAGTGACAGTGAAATTAGCCACTCTGAAGATGATGAAACTGGTTATGTTTCAGATTTGGGATCGGGTATTCCACCTTTAAATTATAAAATTGTGTGTTTATTTAACCTTTACCACAGAATAGGGATGTTAGCAATTTTTCAGATTTCCTTTTTTTTTAAGATTTACCCTCATAATATATTCTACTTCTCATTGCAAGTATCTTCGGATGTAAATTTTGCTAAAACAGTAATATATTATACTTCCCACCAAATTGCTGTAAGGTTTTTACATCCGTCTCTAATCGGCATTCGGACCGAGACGTAGACGAAACAGGGACGTAAGTCTCAGTACAAAAACCTTGTTTTGTATTAAGGCAACGATGCTAATTTAAGAAGTCTTAGCTACCCTTTTTAAGAACCGTTTTCTGTTACTTTTTAAATTGGTCGGTTATTTGCTAAAATATGATAAGAGATGGCAGCACTAGCAATATAAAGCAACTACTTTGAAAATGATAATTAGAGATAAGATTTAGATGTTAGAGGATATATTTTATATAATTTGGTTTTTTCCTTGCCCCACTACCTATTGTGTTTGGTATTAGGTAGAAATAGTAAAATGGTTATTTTACTGCATTATTGTTTTCAGAGTATCAAAGTACTTTTTTAAAAGTTTTATCACGGTTTTATCAGTTATTACTACTATAACGCCATAAATTACAAACTGTTTTCCAATTAAAATAGTAGGAAGGTATTTTATTCAGAATAAAATAAGAACTATTTGAGATTTATGTTGTGGCAAGTGGCAACACTCAAACTTTTAAACTGTTATGGCCGATCGTAATCTTGCGAATTCGCACTTGCATTCTTATCCCTCTTTTGTAATTCTGTAGTGGTTGTGGAAGAACTCAGATAGTGACTGTTATAGTGTTACAGATCTAGTCCTTTTAAATTAATTTGTCAGAAAACGGACTAAAAATGTCATAAAGTAATTGTTGTGTGCCTGGATGCAGAAATTCTGACCGTAAGTTTAAGTACCACTATTGAAGTATTTGTGTGTTTTTTTACTCATTTTGTGATATTTGTTTCAGAGTCTAATATTTTGCTGGCTGCGTGCTTGAATCTTGGAGTTCCTATTCTCAAAATCACTGAAGACAATTATATAAGAAAATACCGTCGTGTGTGACGTGCCCATTTTGATCCTAAGTTCTGGTGCCAAAATAGAAGATTGTCTAATTTAGCTGTACCCACATTCAATTTGCCAGGTATCATTTTTTTTCCTTAAATTCCATTCACAAAAACAAATCAAAACATAGCAAGATCGCGTTGTATTTAATAATCACATTAATACCAACAAATGCTTTATAGATCTTGCCCCCAAAAATACTCAAAGAAAATATTTATTCAAATAGGCTATTTGACAAAGTTTTAAAAACTATCTTATGGTGTTTATTTGTTTATATGGAGCCCTTAAATAATACTTTTCTGACTTTATTTTAGCTATTTTATTAAAAAATCGAAAAAGAAAATGCAATATTCAAATGTGCCGCGAAAACGCGACTTTAATTAAGTAATATGGTGGCTGTGGCACGTAGTGACGTCAATTCCGCGTTATACACCAATAAGCGAAGCGATACACAGTCTGTTTATGCGCAATCTACGTCATTATGGAAAAAGCCAATTACGGTCGTTTTTATTTTAAAAGACGGATTTTGGTAAAATAATGCAATATTTTTATTTCGCATTATTACAAATCGCTCGAAGAAAGAAATATTAAGACTGATGAAATAAAAGAAATGTATATTTTTATAACAGTCAAATAGCCTATTATGTATAGCATAATGAATTTATAGCATATTAAAAAAGCGAGATAAAATATTAAAATAGTATTTATAATAGATTTTGCAGGCGCTCGCTTAGAATAGATATCTCTTCCTCGTTACTTGCTGTAGGTGTTGTAAGAGGTGGCTAAGGCCATGAATGTTTGTTTGTATGTTGCAGGACCGCGACCATAAAATTATTTTCCTGCCTTCCTATCTGCCTTCAAATCAGGTATTTTTAAATTTAAAATTAAGTATATTTGCCAATTTTCCCATTATGAGTAGTTAGACCATTAGAATCATAGATCATGTGTTGGTTATTACTATATATTCTTCACCATTTATGTTTAATAAATACTGTTTTTACAGATTCCAATATGATGGACAGCTGTTTGGATGTCTCTAAGGAAAACATGGATTTGTTGAAAAATAGTAAGAAATTCAATGAGTTCCACAACATGTTGAGAACAACAAGTGTTCATATTAATATATTACTAACACAAATACTTTTGTTAACAATTTTTTTTTGTTTACATAATAAATAATTACATAATGATGTTTTATTTTTCCATTCTACATACTTATCCTTATTCTGCAAATTATTGGGGGCTAGGCTAAACTATTACCGATGGTTTTGAAAACTATCGCTACTAGTTCAGGTCCTGAGGACTTTAATACTCGAATCTAATACTAATAAGAATTAAATTTTCGCGGCTAAAACATTAAAAATGCTTCCGAAATATGACAATAGATGGCGCTTTAATGCGAGAATACAGAATATGCATAAGATATTGATATCTTTTTTCGATTTTCTAATGTACTCTGTGACTAATAGAATAGAATAGACTGTTAGTACTTGAAAGAAAAAAGTTGCCAGACAAAATATTACCATGAGTGACAAGCTACAACATTAAAATATAGCTTTTACTTGCAAAAGTACACCCTTTTGGTTGACCTAAACTAGGAATATATGCTCGGTCAGTTTAATATCCCTTAAATATTCTATTATTTATTTTTATTTTTATAAAGCGTTGACGATTACAAGCTGCTGACAAATGTAGTAGATTAAAGTAATCGCAGTACAATCGTATGTTGCTTCGGTTATTCGATTACTTTGATACTTGGTAAAAACGAAACTTGATTTACTGAGTAAAATAGATCAACTATGCCTACCTATTTATTTCCCTCGCTTCTTCGAGTCTAGCTCAACACAAATTATGGCCCATTCTTTAATATTGTTTTCTATGTCAGATCTCATTAATGACATTTCATTTGAAATAATTTGGCATTTAATGGAGAAAGAGGTACATTTAGAGATTAGCTCAATACATGCACAATTTACTGCTCCTAAGGCGTAAATATAGAAGCGTTTAGCGAGCGCAGTTCGAGATCCAAAATGCATGCACTTAGAAATTACCTAACCATAAATTAAAACTACATACATACAAATATATACTCTCACGGCTATAAATCCCTAAAAGACAGAGCTTAAGAAAAATAATTAATACACAGCCACTTTTGAGGGTGAGGGGGAAAAGATAGTAAAATAAACGTTGTTGATGATAGGTTTCTAACTGCATCGCCCAAAATCCCTTATGAAGTCACAATAATCTTAATAACCTCTTACAATATCCAATGGGAAGAAATGGGGTAGTGCTATCCTAAGCCAAAACTGCGCAGCAGAAACTGTGCAGTGTTAATATGTTAATAACACAAAGTCTTAAAAATTTAACTTGTTTGAAAAATTTGTATCCACCCACAATTTTTGACGCGTACACCGCGCGTGTGTTGTGCTACGGCTAATGCTTACCTACCCTACTCTTATTGGCATACGATGCGACGGACTACGCCAAGCCCGCATTTCCCCAAAGTGCGCTTGACTAGTAGGTTAAAGTAATCAAGTAACCGAAACATTCAACGAGTACTTAATACCATCATCGATTACAACTTCTTGTAATCGATGATTGCAATTTCAAAATGAATTCGATTTTTGCAGATTGTGGTAGAACCCTTTTAGCTCTCTAGATGTACCTATCATATCACGATTGTAATTTGTGACAATACTTAAAAACTCCTGTAAAATATTGTAGATCAAAATGGGTAATACAAAATTTCGCCAAAGAAACAACAACAGCACGGGTAATAGAACCAAAACGAATATAAATCTTTAACGCTATTTTACATGCGAAGAGCATGGTATGAATTTTTTTTATAAACTGAATAATATAAAATATATAGTTATAAATATTAGAAGAAAAATACATACAATGAATCCATTAAAATCATCTGCTTAAGTATACGTTATCAGGTCACGCCAAAGCAATATTATAACTGGTATCATTCCATGTTTTTTTGTGTAATCTCAAGTGTGAATAAAGAGTTGGCCATCTTTGACATCTCATCACCGACTAATGACGTAATGAGCTCATAATGGTGTTTGCAGTTACGAGACAATATGTCATACAAATAGATTTTAAAATAATTTTTAGTAAATTTATCAGAAAAATATATTTTTTTTTAATTTAATAAGTAATAATTTTTTATTTTCAGTATCGTAATAATAAAAACCATCATAAAATCATAAATTTGTTAAGTGACTACACTCTATTATATTAATTAATTTTCGTCGAATGTTTTAAGGAATCTCGTTTTCAAAAATAATACTGAACTAATTTTACCCTATAAATCGCCAATTTCCAATTGGTGGCAACACTCGGTTCGACATCAGCGACGCGGCGCGCCGTCCCCGCTTTATAGGTCTGTATAACTTTAATGACATAGAATGCCATCTGTGGTCCGCTGGAGGAATTACTTAGACTTTATACAGCGCCCTCTTTAATTAAATGTGGAAACTACTTCAACCAGCCATTTTGTTCTGTAGTGTCATTTATTTCTTTGTTCGTATTTTGTTTTAATAAATTTTTTGGTCGTGGAGAATCGTAAATTAACCAATATTTTAATACATACCTTTAATGACAAATCCTAAAGTAAGGCCTGTTCTTATGCAACCTCAGCTCGATTAAAAAAATTGGAATTGCAGAGCGTAAACACAGCCAACTACGACACGGACTTGATAACATTCTGTTCTGTGTCAATGTCAGATGATACTTGACGTATTTGACAATGACACTTATTATTTTCGTGTTTATTTAAATTGTGATGTTACAGTAATTAGGCCAATGTTAAGGTCAGCAAGTGCAGCAGTGTGACAAAGTTATCATATCATAATGTCGTGTGAGGGCCACTTGCCATTATATTATGTAAGTTAATGTTAAGTCTTTTTCGTCGGTAATAAAACTATTCAACCAGCAAACAAGTCTCTTTCCGTTATTGCATTAAGCTTCACCTGTGAACTGAATATGTATTCTTAATTAATTAGGCTTAAACTAGGGTTGAATCAGAAAAGTAATGTATTATTTTAGTGTCAATATGATTGATACACATGAATTTTCTTACCGTTACACGCAACAGGTCATAATAATTGTTAAAAGACTACGTTTTTTTAAAGTATTATATTTTTGAACAAAAATTGAACTGCCTTCACAGCGATTTGACAGAAACTTAAATATTCATACAAAACTCGAAAAATATAGCGTTGTCTACGTACGCATTTCGAAATTTGTTTGACTCTGAATTAAAACAGTCCAGAGCAAATCACAAAATAGTCTACGCGCACGGAGTATTGGTCAGAAAGTTAGTATGATCAACATACATCGGGGTTTTCGGCAGTGTTGCCAACGTAGGCGATTTTTCGCCATTTAGGCTACTCAGATTGGAAAACGGCGACCAAAAAATCGTAAAGGCGACTGGTCGCCTTTTAGGCTACTCAAAAAAGATTAAATTTACTTTCATTTATAATCGAATTACGACACAAATAAGCACAAAAAAAAATATCTACATCAGAAGATATACGATAAAAAGATGGCAAAACTCCTTGGCAAAACCCTTCACCCATATTGAACGTTTCATCTCTAAATACCTCTGAAATCATGTTGACACTATTGTGAAAATATCACAGGTGGAGTTGCGAAAATTTAAATTCGAATCAACCGAATATTCGAATCAGAATTTTGATTAGAACTATTCGAATCAAGAATTTTTATCCGCTTAACCTTTAGGCGTTATAACAAAACAGGGCAAGAACAGAAACTGCTCGAAGCAGATCAAGCACAGTTTTAGAGTCTGGCTAATGAGTTTTTGGTCACGCAAATTTAATATCTTTTCTTTCTTTAACTTTTAAACACAGTTTTGATTCTTTTATTTTCTTTAAATAACTTCAGACTCTAGTTTAAAAAACTAGTTGTTTAACTGTTAAGTACTGATTTTATTGTATGTACAGGAAGTTATACTAAGTAAATAGTTAAAAAGGTGGTTTTTATTTTAGTTTCGGGTTTGGGCTACTTTAGGCTACTCAAGCTTTGAAAATTGGGCGACATACGGTCTTGACTTGTTGGCAACACTGGTTTTCGGTGCGGGAATGATTTAAGAAAGAGTAAAGATAAACAGATAGGTTAGTCTGAAAAACTATCATATTATGCCTAATGAATACCTACCTCTCTGCGACAGTTTGCATATAATATATGCAAACTGTCGTTCAACATATATTATATGCGAGTGTATATGCGACAGCTCATAATAATAATTGTTGGTCGTGGTGGCAAAGCAAGCAAAAGCATTTCTTTAAACTTTTTTAATTTCGGTTATTTATACCTACATTATGTTTTAAGACAATACCTACTCTTTGGCTAATGTCAACCATTCCCGCACCAAAACCCCGACATATGATGATCAAGGTGTTGTAATTTGTTTTTTTTCTGATCAAAGTTGGGATTTGAAGAAAGTAGGAACAGAATGAATACTGTATAATGTCAGTAAAGGACTTACAACGCGTACATGCTTGACCACAGTTTTGCTTGCAGTGCAGTTTGCACAAGCCACATTCTTGTCGATGTAAACACAATGTTTCCAGCCCGGCTAGTACGAGCGCTATTATATCGACACGATAACGGTTAGAATGAGATGGCAGTATACGATACTAAACTAATAGTGCGTAAGAGATGTCTGCTTTATCCCACGCGATAACTAGTTTAAACACCGCTCGTACTAGCCGGGCTGATGAATAATTATTTCTTTTATTTTTCAAGTGATTGCTAGTGAAAAAAATGGAAATGTAAAATGTAGTTATGAACACTTTTCACCAAAATACAACATTTTAATTTATTTATCATTTTTTCGCATGCGTCGTTATTTTTATTTCTGTCAGATTAATACATATATTGATGATGAGAGATATGATGAGATAAGAGTAATAAATTGTTTACTGTATGCACATAAATTGGCCATTTTCACGACTGTGCACAATACTCCACTCAGCTCGAATGAAGTTGGGTGGATTGAACACTGAACGCCCAACCACACGCGCAAACAAGTTTGTACAAGTATAGCTGAGCATGATGAATTTCGAACATGTCATAAAAACATCAAGCCAAGCTTCAGAGCTTGCGCATGCAAACACATGCAACAGTTTTACCAACTACACGCTCAGTGTACAAGCCAGCTTGAGCAAGCAAAACTGTGGTCAAGCATGAGCGTGTGGTAGGCCCTTAAGTCTCGTTTTACTAGACTATGCTGAGGGACTGATTTTGAATAAGCAATCAAGTGTATGCCTATCATCGAACCTGATCAGAAAAGTTAAGTTAGTTTTTAGGGTGGATAATAGTCACTCAAATTGGTTGAGGAATTTTTAATTCCTTAGCTCTGGCTACCCCTTCTAGGGATTTATAGCCGTGAGTATATGTATGTATGTATGTATAATAGTCATAGGCTGAGAAAAGAAAACCAAAGATTCATCCAGTTCATTATTTAATAGCAAATGTAACTAAGCTTATAATAATTATAGCTTCTAGTCATACTTTAACTCTGTTAATGATCAATAACAACCATGTCATTTTATTACAGTCATAACCATTTATTATTATTATACTTACTAATTCATTTTTGACTAAGTATTTAATATTATTTATCGTTCATTTTGCATTAATATCAACGCATTACATTAATTGTAACTATTTCAGAAAAAATAATCATAAGTATTTCATAACATCACAGCATTTGAAGCATTGTGGTCAATACACTGGCATCAACAAATTAAAATTAATTCATAATATTTACATCGTCTAGGCGACGTCGTCAAGAATTACAAACATTATATTCATAAGTACTTTTTGTACATGACAACAATGAGCGTTACAACAATCACGAAGTATTGCCGTATTCATAGTCAGTGTGTGTGTGTGTGTGTGTCATTTTATCTGCGTTGGCGGCCTCTTCT
>OY755172.1:12318208-12420765 GCA_963576735.1 Bedellia somnulentella | reverse complement strand
AAAGAATATTCGACAGAGAAGATGACAGTGTATACAACTGTAAGAAATATGGCGGCCGCTCCAGAAAAATCCTCACCTCTCCCAAACCAAGACCCGTAACACTTTGTGGTTACATTCATTGTAAAGCATATTACATAAGCTATCAAATGATGGTATAACAATATCCCGCTTTGCCGTCAGAGTAAGGAATATTCGACGGAGAAAATGACAGCGTATACAACTGTAAGAAATATGGCGGCCGCTCCCGAAAAATCCTCACCTCTCCTAAACCAAGACCCGTAACACTTTGTGGTTACATTCTTTGCAAAGATTATTACATAAGCTATCAAATGATGGTATAACAGTATCCTACTATTATACAATCTGGGATACTGTTATACCATCATTTGATAGCTTATGTAATAGGCTTTACAATGAATGTAATCACAAAGTGTTACGGGTCTTGGTTTAGGAGAGGTGAGGATTTTTCTGGAGCGGCCGCCATATTTCTTACAGTTGTATACGCTGTCATTTTCTCCGTCGAATATTCTTTACTCTGACGGCAAAGCGGGATACTGTTATACCATCATTTGATAGCTTATGTAATAATCTTTGCAAGGAATGTAACCACAAAGTGTTACGGGTCTTGGTTTAGGAGAGGTGAGGATTTTTCTGGAGCGGCCGCCATATTTCTTACAGTTGTATACGCTGTCATCTTCTCCGTCGAATATTCTTTACTCTGACGGCAAAACGGGATACTGTTATACCATCATTTGATAGCTTATGTAATAAGCTTTACAATGAATGTAACCACAAAGTGTTACGGGTCTTGGTTTAGGAAAGGTGAGGATTTATCTGGAGCGGCCGCCATATTTCTTACAGTTGTATACGCTGTCATTTTCTCCGTCGAATATTCTTTACTCTGACGGCAAAACGGGATACTGTTATACCATCATTTGATAGCTTATGTAATAATCTTTGCAAGGAATGTAACCACAAAGTGTTACGGGTCTTGGTTTAGGAGAGGTGAGGATTTTTCTGGAGCGGCCGCCATATTTCTTACAGTTGTATACGCTGTCATTTTCTCCGTCGAATATTCCTTACTCTGACGGCAAAACGCGATACTGTTATACCATCATTTAATAGCTTATGTAATAGGCTTTACAATGAATGTAATCACAAAGTGTTACGGGTCTTGGTTTAGGAGAGGTGAGGATTTTTCTGGAGCGGCCGCTATATTTCTTATACTTGTTTACGCTGTCATCTTCTCCGTCGAATATTCCTTAGTCTGACGGCAAAGCGGGATACTGTAATACCATCATTTGATAGCTTATGTAATAAGCTTTACAATTAATGTAAACACAAAGTGTTACGGGTCTTGGTTTAGGAGAGGTGAGGATTTTTCTGGAGCGGCCGCTATATTTCTTACAGTTGTATACGCTGTCATCTTCTCCGTCGAATATTCCTTAGTCTGACGGCAAAACTGGATACTGTTATACCATTATTTGATAGTTTATGTAATAAGCTTTATAATGAATGTAATCACAAAGTGTTTTGGGTCTTGGTTTAGAAAAGGTGAGGATTTTTCTGGAGCGGCCGCCATATTTCTTACAGTTGTATACGCTGTCATTTTTTATACTTGTATACGCTGTCATCTTCTCCGTCGAATATTCCTTACTCTGACGGCAAAGCGGGATACTGTTATACCATCATTTGATAGCTTATGTAATAAGCTTTACAATGAATGTAACCACAAGTGTTACGGGTCTTGGTTTAGGAGAGGTGAGGATTTTTCTGGAGCGGCTCCCATGCTTAATTTCATTTTATCTGCAGGCTTTGGCACTGTCTACAGATGAATATGGATGTATGTCCGGATGAGTATCGATACATATAACGTAATAACAAGTGAAAACTTTGGATTTACATGTTATTCTGGTAAATGGAACCAAACAGTATTTTACTTCTTAATTTGGTCGTATTATAATGGCTGCCAGTTTTGGCTGCCAACTTCACACAGGTCATTAATAGAATAGAATAGAATAACTCTTTATTGCACATCAAACACAAATTTACAAAAATAATAATATGATCAAACAGTTTACAGTGAGGTACAATTGGCGGTCTTATCGCTAAAAGCGATCTCTTCCAGACAACCTTTGGAAGGAGAGATCGATAAATTAATTATTTGGGTAGATGCACAAAACAAGGCCAAAAAAACAACTTAAAACTAACTTATTTAATTTAAATAACAATATTAATATTAATCTTTGTTGGTTGTATGAGAGGGAATAGATAATTGAAGATTATGGTCTGAACGTAAATTAATCATTTGGACTTATCTCTTTCTCATATGGTTAAGATTCTAGAGCTCTCTCTACTGTTCAAACAGACAAAGACAAAAACAGACAAAAAAATTACTCCGTATCTCTTCTAACTTCTCTATCACCATCTGACCAAACATATGCCGTATGCCCGAGTGATAGAGGAGAAAATAAAGCGCGCACAGCGAGCAATACTACGGCGAACGATCGCGCACCGTTATTTTATTCGCATTAGAAGGCCAGCTACAATCGCATTAACTCTGGCAAATTACACATTTCAATATACAGTCCATTCTTAGCAATTTTCTGGATAACCTTTGCAACAGACACCTACATCCATCCTATCATTTTATATCGCACTTGCTAGGTTCGGTTATTCCCAGTAGTTTTACTGGATAGTCTTACCAGTCGAATTAATGGGATTCTTCCAAATCATCTCACCGAAAATAAGACTTCGACTATGTCATATATTTTCCATTATTGCTACAGTTTTTTTTCATAACTTAGTCCTTGTAATTATTAGACGTAGACCGGAGCTAAATAATTCTATTCTTGCTCTTCAACTTTTATAAGTACATACATTTGTTTGTAATATTCAGTTTTACTGATTAGAAACAAAAATGTACATTTTTAGACTCTTTTGTCTATACTAAAAGATAAATGAGATATAGTTTTTTCGGAAATTAAAACTTACAAGTACTAGAACGACTGAATTAAAAATTTTGATTGAAAGGGCGTCCCTTTAATCAGAAAACGGGTCCAGATATAATTCCACTCCCTTTTTTGTGTCTGTGTGTCTCTCTGTCCGTTTGTTACCTAACATTTTTTATGAATCACGTTGTTATAATCGTAAATAATATAATTTAATTTCTGTTGCATCTATAACAGCAAATCTATACATATAATAAATCTGTAGAAAAGTCATTTTTGTACATTGAAGAAATTGAAAAAAAAATAGTTAGCGTGTGAACAGATAAGTAACAGAACCCATTTCCATCATTTTTTCAATTTTTGTCTGTTTATATGTTTGTATGTGCGCACATCACGTAAAATCTACGAATTCAATGCTGAAAATGTAACTTGAGGTATAACTTAGTTTTTGTTTCATCGAAATCGGTTCACTCTATCAAAAGATATGATTAATTTTGTGAGTTCAAGAAGAAAAATATTACGTTACGCAATTCAGTATAGTACTTGCAACGACATCTTAAGTCTAAATATAAAACTAATGTTGATAGTTGGAATCCAAAGTCCGATAGATGGCGTTGTGCAAATGACGTCATTTTCTGAATCGCGATGTGAAAGTTTAAGCGGCCAGTACACAATGGCGGACGATGGCCCACTGCTCGCCATCGCCACTGTGTACAGGGGCCAATGGTGCATGATGGCGGACAATTGCCGATCGTGGCGCGCAATGGCGCGCAATGGCGAAGTTGTCGGTTTTTCGGGCACACTTCAAAGGAATCGTGGCGTAGCATGGCCGGTGGTGTTTCCACAATGGGCCATTGTTTAGTTCGTCACCGACCGCTCATAGATACTTATACTTTTTTGGAATATTTTATTGCAAAATGTATTTATAATAACTATATGACGTAAAAATAACATAAATAGCGCCATAAATAAAATCAATTACATACATAATAATAAATAAATAGCTGCAACCATGATTATTTCGACGTCCGTCGCAAGTGGATTGCCAGGCAGTAATGAGCAATGGGCCATTGTGTGAACACCAATTGATCGTGGCCTACAATTGCCAATTGCGAAGCGTGGCCCATCGTGGGCCATTGTGTACTGGGCACTTTAGATGTTTGGATGTTTGTGTGTTTGGAACAAAAAGGCTACTCAAGTACATATTATATATGAATAACAAAGGATACTTTTTATCCCGGATAAATTTGACCAATAAAATATTCACGCCTATTGAACTAAGAGTACCGGAAAAAATGCCTTAAGCTTTTGTCATAAGCAAATTTGACAGTACGAAGTCTGTCGGGTCAGCTAGTACTAAAAATAAAATAGCTGTGAAATGTTGTCTTAGAACAGCACTCCCCTATTTCTTCCCGTGGGTGTTCGTAAGAGGCGGCTAAGATGATTGGGGATTTTTGAGACAAAAGGTGTTTGACCATGTGTTTGACCAATGTGTTTTGCCAGTAATGACTTTCGGCGCAGAGACGTGGCGTCTTACAATGGGCCTCATAAGAAGGCTCCGAGTCACCCAATGGACCGATGGATGGATATTCTGGACATATCGTGTAATTTTTGCTAGTGTTCAGAGTAACCTCGTTTTGCTAAGACAGTGAATCCAAATGGTAGCCCTATAGTCGTAGTCGTCGAGGAGGCAGGTTAGTTGCACGGGTGAGTGGCGCATGTGACATAAACTTAAAGTCCTCCAGTAAATATTTGTCTTCCTCAGAACCGCAAGCGTATTATTTATTTATTTATTTGAACACTTTATTGCATACAGAATAGATATATAGGTAATGTATTTTACAAAAGTACAGAACATTAAAACTTAGTACACAAAGGCGGACTTATCGCCTTAACGCGATTTCTTCCAGTAAACCTTTATGGTGAGGAAAAACAAGTACACAACTCTTTACTAGAAATAAATGACAATCAGTATACAAAACCAAACTTAACTAAACACAACCTATTTACAACCTTAACCTAAATATTAATTTATATATCTAATATGTATAATAATTATATTAAATATACTTCTACAGTATCTTAATAATATACATACTCGTATATACACATATATATATAAATAAATTATATATATTCTTATATAGTATAATAAAAACTAATATATACATATACCTATCATTATAAAATCTACCAACCTAAGGTCTAATATGTATAATAATTATATTAAATATACTTCTACAGTATCTTAATAATATACATACTCGTATATACACATATATATATAAATAAATTATATATATTCTTATATAGTATAATAAAAACTAATATATACATATACCTATCATTATAAAATCTACCAACCTAAGGTCTTAAAAAATGAGATTTTAATTTATTTTTAAATATGTTTAGCGATGATGACAGCCGTGTGTCAACTGGTAGAGAGTTCCACAAATTAACCGCTTTGACTGCAAAGGAATCACTATATGTAGTTCTGCTATGAGGAGGTACGCTCAACATCTTATTCTCCTGCGATCGCAAGGCACGGCCGTGGGAGGACAAGTATGTGAACTTACACCGAAGATAATGAGGGGCAGCAGGATTGTTAAGGGCATTATACAAAACACATAAAATATGAGTATTCCTCCGAAGTCGAATAGGGAGCCACTTTAGTTGAGCGCGATACTCAGAAACATGATCGTATTTACGTAATCCAAATATAAACCGGATACATAAATACTGGAGACGTTCGAGTTTGTTAAGCAGCTCCTCTGTGAGGTCAAGATAGCTTACGTCTGCGTAATCAAGAATCGGAAGCAGTAGAGACTGCGCCAGCGTAGTCTTAGTGTGGTGAGGCAGGAAAAATTGCAAGCGCTTAAGTGAGTGACAAGATGCAAAGATTTTTTTACTTACGGCTTCCACTTGGGGCAACCACGAAAATGTACTGTCCATTATAACTCCTAAATTTTTGACAGAATTGACAAAGGGAATATCAATGCCATCATAGCACAGCTTCCTATCAAGAACCATATTTGCCTTATTCAGCAACCTCGAACTGCCAAACTGCGTATGTTAGTGTTATTATGGTGAGAGATCCGAAAACAGGACTTGGGCAGGAAAATGTAATGTTAAACATTAAGTGACCTATTCCAAGTGTCTCTCTTAGTTGGCTTTCTCATGTATGCAGGTTACCCTTTATTTCTTGCTTCCTTTACATTCATTATTCTTCTCATACATGCTCTTTTATTCTTCTCACTTCATAAGCCCCCACCTTTGAAGCAAGAGTGGTTTGTCAAGATCGTATAAACAATAAAAAAATAATTTATTTTCAAAGTGAAAAGATAATTCTTCGTTTTTTGAACGTCAAATTGCAACTTAATACTAAGTTTACTTCGGATTTTGAAGGTGTTTTGTTGAAATAAAAACTCAAACTCATTAACACACATCTACTAAGTACAACGTACTAAGTGGCGATCGATATTCTGCCTACCCCAATGAGAATAATGGGCGTGAGTATACGTAAGCTCCCTTTATTTGGGTTAGCCAGCTGTTTTAGAGATTAGCTGGAAGAAACAGATAGACAAACAAAACTTAAAAATAATACTTTTTTATAATAATACTTTGATATGTGCAAGTACCTTTTAAATGCATTCTGCGTGTAGTAAAATGCTTTTATTTTAGATTCACTAACCGACAATCCAATTTTATTTATTTGTATAGAGTTTAGGTTTCTGATGGATTGATGAACTGTTATATTGATTCGATAGTTATTGTCAATACCGTCATGTAACATTATTCAACACCAACCAAAAAATAATTATAATTATAATGATTGCACGTCAGCTGATTAGGAGGTGGGTGTGCAATAAATATTTACCGGCGTTAGCAAATAGATCAATTTCGAGAAGCTCACTGAGCAGTGTGTTGGCTGTTGAAAAGTCCATAAACAAAATGGCCAGCAAGAATTGTTTACCGAATTTGTTCAAGTATGTGGATCAGAACGTCGAGACATATAAATCCTTGTTGAAAGAAGCTGTGGCTATCCCTTCTGTCTCTTGCGATATTAAATATCGGGACGATTGTGTTGCCATGGTGAACTGGATGGAACAGAAATTAAAGGAAGTTGGTGCTAAAACTGAACAGAGAGATGTTGGTTATCAGACTATTGATTGCAAGGAAGTGAAACTACCACCTGTTCTAGTTTCTACATTAGGCAATGTAAGTGATAAGTCTATTAATATGAAGTATTTCAGATGACAACCTGGTTACAAATAAAACTTTTGTTACAGGACCCGAAAAAAAATACTGTTTGCATTTATGGACATTTAGATGTTCAGCCAGCATTGAAAAGTGATGGTTGGTTAACTGAACCATTTGAATTAGTAGAGCGCGATGGTAAGCTGTTTGGACGTGGTTCAACTGATGATAAGGGTCCAGTAATTGGATGGCTTCATGCAATAAATGCATACAAGGCAATTGGAGAAGAGGTTTGTAGCTACTGAATAATCTTTCTTTCTTTCTTTACTGTTATCTTGGCATAATAAAATAAATTTTAATAATATTTGTAATATTTTAGCTGCCAGTCAATCTAAAGTTTGTTTTTGAGTGTATGGAAGAATCTGGATCTGAAGGACTTGATGCTTTACTATTAGAGCAGTTGAAACCTCAGGGCTTCTTCAAGGATGTGGACTATGTCTGTATATCAGACAACTACTGGCTTGGAACTACTAAACCTTGTATTACTTATGGGCTTCGTGGCATCAGCTACTATTTCCTGGAGATTGAATGTGCCAAAATGGATTTACACAGCGGTGTCTATGGTGGAACAGTGCATGAAGGTAAATTTAGTTTTTAAACTTTATTTCTAAGAAAATGCAATTTTTTTTTAATACTTCTTTAATTGGTTATTCTAATTATGAACTCATGCTTGAACTTTTACTTGGCTACAATTTCAAAGAAAATTTGAAACAGTCAGAGCTTATAACTATCAATTATTCACCATTTTGATTGTCCCTGGCAGTGATTCCACCCCCAAAAGTAATAAATTTAGTATACAGTTTTTGAGCTAACCCTTTTGTTCTAATTACAAATATTAAAACTTTCTGTGTTATGGTTTCTGATTATCATTATATCTATTTATTATGTTACAGCCAGACTACTTTAGTATTTATGTCTAAAAATTTGTTATTGCAAAAATTGAGTAACCTATTCTACAAACAAACAAATGTGAATAAATTTAATTCTTTATCCCACTTGATGTCACTAGATATGTTGGGTTAGAATGGTATTCTAGGGGTTTAGTGAAATATTTATCTTTTGTGACAAATAAATAAATTCCACCATGACCTATGAGTTGAAGAGGGATTATTTGAACATATGTGATCTTTTGTACAAGAGTCAATATCAAGCACATTGGTAGCTATAGTAATTTTGCCTTTTAACTCGAATATAGTATTTATTATGGATATTACAAGAGCCATTTGTGATTATTATGATGCAAAATCTTCAAAATGAAACTGAAAGGATACTTATGAATTTATATTGTACATTTAATATTCTGAACATAATATATTTCTTTAATGTAAGATATTTAATATCTTATAGTATAATATACCTATATCTAAAAACCTTGTAAATGCTATAAATATATTTTCATTGTTGACATATTCAATGAAGTGCTTTTCTTTAAAGTAATTGTAATCTTATTTTTATTATTTTTAGGAGTGGTAATGTATATGTATGTTTAGTAACTCTAGCACAATTCAAATGGCCTAGACCTTGTTTTTTAAACATACCCTTTTCTATTGAAATTGTATGATTTGACCAGATGTTTTTATTTTTATTTTAGTTTAGGCTAAGAAACTCACCATACTTTCCCAGTTTGATCTAGGCAGTGACACTTTGTGATTATTATTTATTTTTAAAATTACGATATTAAAGATAAGCATTCCATAGGCAAAGTTGTTTAGTTTGATGTCTTTAATCAATTTAAAATATAAAAAGGTTATGTTTTGAAAACAAGGTTTAGGCCAATTGCACCTCTGCAAAGTCAGGGTTCATAATATTTTTAAAGAAACGAGTATATAATCTTACTTGTTACCTATACAATAACTGGTCTTTCACACATGCCCTGCCCTACAATTACTTTTAATGTTTTGTATGGTTTCTTCTTCAGTTCTACCCTACCGATTTGATCATATGATAAAACTCTTGCAGTTTGTTGTAGCCATCCATTGCCCTTTAAATACCGCTCAGCCTTGTTTAATGTCCATTGCAAGACACCACATACCACTGCCGTATGTAATAACTGGCGACCTATATCACTCGTAAATATGACGTCTTAATGTCGATTAATAAAATTAACGAATTAGAATAGAATAGAAAACTCTTTATTGCTCAACCGTGATAGCCCATTGGGTAGAACACTCGGTTATCGTGCAAACGACTAGTGTTCAAATCCTGGGTCGGGCCTACACCAATTTGTCTTTTCTAAAGACATATGTGTGGTTAATTTATCATGGTTGTTAACGGTGAGGGATAACATCGTGAGGAAACCCACATGGCTGAGTTGTACTTAGTCATGTGACAGTGCATTCGTACAAAACGGCGATAGGCCTGCCCCCTATCACGTGAGTACACTGTCCATGCAAAACGTGGGTACTCTGAACACCAGGTGACAGTCACGTGATGTTCAGAAGTATTAGTACCTCTGCCAACCCCTTCGGGGATATTCGGCGTGAACGTTTATGTTATGTTATGTCTTTATTGCTCATCTCAAAAACATAATATTCCTAAACAACAAAATTAGAAAAGAAAAGAAAAGTGAGGTACAAATATTCAAGACAGTTAAGAATCTAATGCTTCATAAATATTCACACTCACACTGTAATGCAATAGGGCAATATACTAGAAATCAGCTTGGAGTATAATCAATTCGAAAGAATCCTGTTTACCTTCTCCTTAAATATTTATTTTATTTCAATTTAAGCTGTTTAGTGTCGGCAATATCATTAACCCATTTCTTCCCGCGGGTGTCGTAAGAGGCTACTTAGGGTATCCTCCTGATGCCCAGCCGTTCTTATTATTTTTATGACTATCTGCCCACGGTCCTCACACAAGGACTATTGCGTTTACCTAGCTTACTGCCCAGAAACTTAAACTTGAATAAATGTCGCAAAAAATATTATTTAGTGTTCCTAGTACTATGTACGGGTAATGTATTAAAAAAGTAACCAGTCTCAAAATAGTTTTAAAGCGGAAATAATTAGTCCTCATGTGGGCATAGAGTTTCTCTTCGAGAGTTCTCGGACCGAGAATTCCCGGGAAATTTTGCCTCACTCGAGACGAGAAAAAAGTGGTCGAGAAGTCGAGAAATCGAGAAATTCAGTCTAAAATTCAAAAATGTTTAATAACGCGCTTGCGCGTGCGACGCGGTGTGTGAGTGATCACCACAGACACTACAAGCAATATTGAAACTGTTTTAACAAGAAGCTTGATTAAAAAAGAGTTTCAGTTATCTGAATCAACTGGCAAAAGAACACCTAATCTGGAAAACTTGTATAATGCTGTTATGTCAGCAAAACCTACATCGACAGAAAATGAACGGGTTTTCTCATTGTCTGGAAATTTTGTGACAAAAATACGAAACCGATTGTCAGATGATGCTATAAACGCTCTCGTATTTTTAAAGGCTTATTTCATTCATAACAAGACTTAATGGGCTAGCTTTTGAAGCAGTTTCGCTTTAAATTGTGATTGTCATTATAACTATAAACATAATAAACATAAACGTTCACGCCGAATATTCCCGAAGGGGTTGGCAGAGGTACTAATACTTCTGAACATCACGTGACTTTGTAACCTGGTGTTCAGTGTACCCACGTTTTGCATGGACAGTGTACTCACGTGATAGGGGGCAGGCCTATCGCCGTTTTGTACGAATACACTGTCACATGACTAAGTACAACTCAGCCATGTGCGTTTCCTCACGATGTTTTCCCTCACCGTTAACAACCATGATAAATTAACCACACATATGTCTTTAGAAAAGACAAATTGGTGTAGGCCCGACCCAGGATTTGAAAACTAGTCGTTTGCACGATAATCGAGTGTTCTACCCTCTGGGCTATCACGGCTATCAACACAAGATTATTAATTATTTATTAGGTTCTATTGTTTACTTAAGTAACGAAAAGACTATCCATTTATAAGAAATATTGAATAGTTGATACAAAGACTAAACTAAGGTACCTTGCTCGTAATTATTAAGCTAGGCTGATTATTATTTTTTTATGCCTGACTGAAAAACTGACGTTTTATTTAATGCTACATAATTGTAAAGTTTGTAGTACATAAAGAGACTAAAAGTAAGTTATTTAGTATGTAAGGTACTAAGTTTTACTGTGGTGACATGATGACATTGTTTTTAGAGGATATTTTATTTGTTTTTTCCAAAGCAAAAGACTATTTATTTATTTGTTTGCTAACTACTCATTGTTTGTAGAAATAATGATTAAAAGATCTCACTTGAGCTTATTTCGCTTAATTAAAGTTTTTTATACTTAAAGTCAAATGAAACTAAAAATAAACGTTGTTGATAATATAATATAATGAAATATAATATTTTTTTAATTGATCTACAAAACCAAGTACAAAATTAGGAAAGTAACAATACAACAATATTAACGACATGTTTTTCTTTTGCACTCTACTTGATGTAGATAATGCATGATTGTTAATGCATGATTGTTAACACAAGAACAAAAAAAATACATTAAAAATTAAACACTAAGAACACTAAAAAATTTAAATAAAAATTAGACAACAATGCATGAAAAAGAAGATGAAAAAGAAAAAAACTGAAAAAAATACTCAAAAAAAAAAATATGGAGCACTATAATAAATTGATAATGAGTGTTTCACGGCTGCCAAGCTTTTATTAAATATATCTAAAAGAGATCGAACTGAGTTTGTTGACGAACACATGCGATAAATAGGGGAGTGAGTTCCTAGATTGGTCCTTACTGACGCAAGACGAAGTCTTGAAGCCTTGATGACATAGTCTTTTATCATAAGAAGTTAGGGTATGACACAGGCGATCATTGAAGCTTAACATGTTGTTGAATATTACATAAAAAGCGTAGTTTTATTGTTAAATCACACATATTTTTTTTAAAATTTCCATATTTCTCGACAACCCGGGAATTCCCGGGAAATAGTGGTCGAGAATTCTCGTGCTCCGGGAAATGAAAAAGGTCGAGAAATGAGAAACCCTATGTGGGCAGATAATCAAAGTAAAAAAATACTAATTTAAATGTTTTTCAAACGCAAAGTATTCGTCCTCGGAGAAGGACCGTGGGCATTTAGTCCAGAAAATGTTTTTTATTGCTTGGGCAGTAACAACTTTATTTGTTAAGTACTCACATAAGGACCGTGGGCATCAGGAGGATGGGGCTTTCAACGGATTGTTGGGCCATATTTTTAATAACCATAACTATAATTTCCAAAAGTGGCTAAAGAATTATCTATTCTGAGGCTCTGGCTACCACTTTTTGGGATTCATATCCGTGAGTATGTATGTTTTTCGTTATATTGTGATACTAGCGACCCGCCCCGGCTTCGCACGGGTGCAATGCAAAATATACCTACTACAGAATGTCCTTTTGGTTAGTGCTGGAGTAAAAAATATTTACTTACTATTCGTTCGACTAAAAACAAAAGATTATCAACAACAAAATATACCTATTCTATTCAGTTCTTCTATGAACTTAACTATAATTTTCAATAATTGAAAATGCTCACCCTAATACTAAATTGTCTTAACTCTAAATTCAAATCAAAGTCTTAATGGAAGAAATACCAAGAAATATGGTTTTAAGCTAATCCTATCTAACCTAATGTACTTACAATACTACTAATATAAAATAAAAATTAAAAGATAATCAACAACAAAAGATACTTATTCTATTCAGTTTAATTAATTCTTGATATTTTCCTCGCTAGAGAGCTCCGATAAACGCGTACGATCCCTGCAAATCATAAAGTGCTGTAAAGCGCCCAGTACACAATGGCCCACGATGGGCCACGCTTCGCCATTGGTAATTGTAGGCCACGATCAATTGGTGTTCACACAATGGCCCATTGCTCATTACTGCCTGGCAATCCACTTGCGACGGACGTCGAAGTAATTATGGTTGCAGCTATTTATTTATTATTATGTATGTAATTTATTTTATTTATGGCGCTATTTACGTTATTTTTGCGTCATATAGTGATTATAAATACAATTTGCAATAAATTATTCCAAAAAAGTATTAGTATCTAGGAGCGGTCGGTGACGAACTAAACAATGGCCCATTGTGGAAACACCACCGGCCATGCTACGCCACGATTCCTTTGAAGTGTGCCCGAAAAACCGACAACTTCGCCATTGCGCGCCATTGCGCGCCACGATCGGCAATTGTCCGCCATCATGCACCATTGCCCCCTGTACACAGTGGCGATGGCGAGCAGTGGGCCATCGTCCGCCATTGTGTACTGGCCGCTTAAGGCGAAGCGCGGCCATCGACGTGCTATTTATAGGCACGCGCCGCCCGGCGCAAACAACTACGACCCTGCATTTTAAATTTGTAATATCTTCGGTAATATTCACTTAAATTACATGCTGTAAAAAACATATTGATCTATAATAAATGCACAATTTATTTAAGGTACTTAATTGGATAAGGATTAATGCTGTATTGTTTAAAATCACTTCGTAAATAACCATTTTTTAGTAAAGAATAAAAATGGTTATGCTGGGTTATCCCTAAGAGATAGACATATACCATCGCGGACTTTTTTGTTGAACTTTTTAAGGTGAACAATACTGTATTACATTATTTTGGTCTATCTCGTAGGGTTCAGCCAGCGTTTGCAATATAAGCGCAAAAAAACGTGCTTATTTACGACATCACATTAGAAATCTTTAAATTTATCAGTGTTTCTCTACTATATTATGCATTTATTATACATACAAACCTTCCTTAAGAATCACTCTATCTATTAAAAAAAACCGCATCAAAATCCGTTGCGTAGTTTTAAAGATCTAAGCATACATACGGACATACAGCGAAAGCGACTTTGTTTTATACTATGTATTGATATGAAATATCTACCTATTGTTCTAATATTCATTTTGGTTCACATGTCTTTTGTGTGTGTGTATTTTTTGCTCTTATCATTTGGCCAAATATATATCTAAGTTACGACACGGACTAGTTCTTAGCAATAAAGATAATCTGCTATCGGAAATCGATTAAGTACCTAGTACTTTTTTTTATTGTTCTATAAAGAAAACCAATAAATTGCTGTACTAATATAAAAGAAATGCCCCCGTAGCATGAGGCGTGAGAGAACGCGATTTGACACATGAGATGTGAGAAACTGTCAGATTGCTCATACAAAATGTAAATGTGTGACAAACGCGCTTTCACAAGCATCATGCTAATAGTGTTAGTATAGTTGTAGCATACATGACGTGGGTCATTAAAACTGTTTTGAATGTTAATTTAAGATATACACATTTGACTCATCTGTTAAGAAAAGGGTGACTAAAAGAGTTAATAAAATTCAACGTAGTAGGCGTATTTGCATTCTTTAAGTGTTCAACTGTTCGTCTAATTCACCTTTGTTTGCTCAACATGAAGAAAATAAGAACATATTTAAAAATACTTTGTCGGCTGACAATAGCACAAACCATTTCTTCCCGTGGGTTCCCTAAGAGGCGTCTTAGAGTTTTGGCAACATTGTTGGGGGTGTAGCTAGAGACCGTTCAACAACAATCCTTTATTGTGCAATCCCCCCTCCTTAACTTTCTGGCTAAATTTACTTAAGAGTTATTAATTCTGGTGCTTTGTCTACCCCCTTTTGGGGTTTGTAGCCGTGCGTATATGTATGTATACAATAAAGTTTCCGATTGTTTTCTTATCGTGCGTATTATAGGAGCTGCTAATTCATAGGTACATTAATGTAGCTTGGTCGATCTGTCTGATTTCTATTTCACACATACAGACATACATATACTCACGGCTAGAAATCCCTACAAGGGGTCACCAGAGCCTTAGAAAAAGATTGAAAATTAAACGTTCGCCATGAGTTTCCAACCGCATCGCTTTCTATTTAGTTTTAACTTTATTAACTATTACACTATTACTTCCTGTCTTCTTTGGTTTTTTTTTCTGAAACAGACTTTTACGTCCATTACTTACAAATTATAAATGTTTGTCACTTTGAGTGGCCCTCGAATTCCCTACATAAAAAATATTACTGATTATGCAATAACTACGTCTAAATACTCGTAATGAAATTTGTAGATTGTTTTAAGGTATGCATGTTTTTTTTTTCAGCAATGACTGATCTTATCTACCTGATGGACCAATTAGTCGATAAAGATGGTAAAATTCTGGTAACGGACATTTATAAATCAGTAGCTCCTCTAACTGAAAATGAAAAGAAGTTATACACAAACATAGACTTTGACACTGAAGCGTACAGGTGATTATGATTAAAACTATTTTTATCATGTATTGTTATTTCTTATCCATTGTTACAAGAATAACTATCAAAATAAACCTTGATATTCTATGTTTTTTTTTATAAATAAGTTAAGTGCCAATTGTTTTAACCATTAAGCAGATTTTCACTTAGCTGTATGCCTTTTACAGCTTTATTCCTAATCGGACTATTTAAATAAGTGCATAAAACACAATAATGATTTCATTCTCTTGAATAAAAATTATATGTTTAGGGCCAAACATTAGACCATAGTCTTGATAATGTAAGGATGTATGTATGTATTGTATGTCTATTTTCCAGGAATTCAATCGGCGCTCCCAAGTTAGCCCACAACGGGGTCAAAGAACAGCTGCTCATGCATAGGTGGAGATACCCGACACTGTCCTTACATGGAATTGAAGGTACGATCCCATTTACATACGATTCGCCATTTAAAGTTTGTTAGATGCAATATAACCGAGATAATTATTAACGGTAAGGAATGTAAGCGAAATGAAAAGAGTGATAATGTATATTCCAAATATAATTTAAATTCCATAGTGTGCCTACCAACATTAGGCCAACCGGGTGGATTGTGTCCAAATCAACCTATTTTGGGTAGGTTACAGACCCTCGGTGGGGACATATACGGGCTATAAGGAAAAAAGAACAAGTCCATATTTTCGCCAATTCCACTGTCGTAAAACGGAGGAATCGTTTAAATAAATCTCATAGACGTAATCTCACCACGATTTTTTCGGTCGCCTTGAGAATGTTTATAAGTACACTTATAATATTAATAAATTATTGTCAAAAAAATTTTTGAACGTACTTTTATTTAAAGTAAACAATTAACTGTGTCGTCTGCTAAAAAGTTTTATCCTATTTCAGTTTCACCATATTAAATTATAGGATAATTTAAAGTATCTCTATAATCCCGCCAGTCAAGCGTGATATTAAAAAATATCATGATTAGTCCCGATTTTTTTTACGGTATTCCATCATCCCGTCATTTGATATTTTTTTAAGCGACTTGAAATACTGAGTGAACAAATACCAACTGATAACAAGAGAAATAGTCTATTCAACCTCCGGACTAAGTAAAAATTTACTCAATCTTAATACTTGGCAACGTTCATCTATAAATGTATAACAAGTTTTCCGTCAATACTAAATGGTTTTCTACATATCTGTCCAACGAACAATGTCGTAATTTGATATTAGCTATTACAACAATTAAATGAAGATAATATTGAAATAACGATAAAAGAGTGATGGATGCATCAACGCTCGGTTGTTATACACTGATAACACTGTTTATTGTTGGTTTAATATGAAGAACTGGCAAATAATATATTCTCAACAACAGTTTTGATGAGAAATTTGTTTGTTCCTATGAAAATAAAATATAGTACCTATGTTTTCGTGATAAAAGGGGATGATAATACGTCACTGAACTCGATAATGTGATTATGTTAAATTGTGTAGTGTGGTTTTGAGCTTACACTACAAAGCTATTTACTTGATTTATTATGATATGAGAGTCTATTTCATTAAACATCATTTTAAGTCGTTAGAGAAGTGTTATATCTGAGCGTAGCCTAAAATAAAATAGGACTCTATCTCCTTAATAAACATTTGAGAGGAGTTTTATAAAGTAATCTAAGGAAACTCCCTCTTATCATTTTATATAATTCATTTCAAAAAGCAACCGTGATAGCCCAGTGGGTAGAACACTCGGTTATCGTGCAAACGACTAGTGTTCAAATCCTGGGTCGGGCCTACACCAATTTGTCTTTTCTAAAGACATATGTGTGGTTAATTTATCATGGTTGTTAACGGTGAGGGAAAACATCGTGAGGAAACCCACATGACTGAGTTGTACTTAGTCATGTGACAGTGTATTCGTACAAAACGGCGATAGGCCTGTCCCCTATCACGTGAGTACACTGTCCATGCAAAACGTGGGTACTCTGAACACCAGGTGACAAAGTCACGTGATGTTCAGAAGTATTAGTACCTCTCCCAACCCCTTCGGGGATATTCGGCGTGAACGTTTATGTTATGTTATGTTTATAATTCATTTATCATGGGTTTAATGTATTCTTATTTTAAACCATCACTACACGACATGGCCAAATCTGTTTACTCTACTATAGGTATACACACCTTATAAATTCATAATCATAAATTGGTATGCCATAGGAGCCGCTTTCCAGCCGGGTGCTAAAACGGTCATCCCCGGCAAGGTGATCGGCAAGTTCTCGTTGCGGATCGTGCCCAACCAGGAGCCGGAGGAAGTTGAGAAACTTGTCATTGATTATGTCAACAAAAAGGTAAATGTCCCTGCAAACAACTGTGTGATAAAACATAGTTTTTTTTTAGTTCTTTTTGTGCAAAATAACTGGCCAATTACCACAGCTTTATCTGAAAACCACAAAAAAACGTATCTGTTGTTCTGTGATATCAAATTAATTTTAATTTAGTATTTATTCCGAAGTGAATAATATACTCAAATAATAATCAAAGAATGTTATCAAAATCGATTTAAAAATGAGCACACAAAATTACGTAGGGTATGGAAGTCCCCCTTGAAATCTTAGTGTCAGGTCATGTAGCGCCTTTTCGGTACTGAATCTTAAAAAAGCAATAGAGTATATTATTATAAAACTTTGTATGCCGGATTTATTTTTATAAAAAAAAAAAGTTTATTTGATTTGGAATAACAACTTCTCTTAAAGTGAACTACATAAATTTTAAGATCCGCTGCTTGTACAGCGATTTCTTATGATTATGTTCTCTATTATATATCCATTTTATTTTAATTTCAGTGGGCAGAGCGAGGCTCCCCCAACAAGATGCGTATCACAGCGCAAAGTGGTCGCGCGTGGACTGAGAACCCGGAACACCCTCACTACCAGGCCGCTGCTAGAGCCACTAAGCTCATTTACCAGGTGAATTTAATGAGTACATTTTATTATAATTTTATTGTTGAAGTAGATATATGATACTGACACTGATATCTGCTCCAACATTTAAGAAAATTATCAAAAATGATCCTATCCTATAATTAGAATGTTTTTTGTTCATTAAAATCTCATGTGGGGATTATTCTATATTTATTGATGAATCCGTTCATCCCGGATAATATTTGAAGCGGTTATACCGATTTCAACAGGCCTTCCACTAGAGGAATTTCTCATTCCAAAGCTCTGGCTACCCCGTTAAGGGATTTATAGCCGTGAGTATATGTATGTATGTATGTATGTATGTTCCACTAGCAGATGGCTGATGTAGTAACCAGTAAAATTTTCTTTTGTAAACTTTTAACTCCTATGCAAACCCAGTCACTCCCCTACTGTTAAACATGCCGTGTGACGCACAAACGTCGTATCGTCAGACAGAGCCGGACATGTCTCGCGAGGCTAGCAGGAAGAATATTAGTATATATTTTTGTCTGCCTGTTTATTCCGGCTAATGTTTAAAACAGCTGGTCCTATTTTGCCGGATCTGTCACTGGCGGATAGCTCATTTTTCACTCTTAACACCCATCCAAACCCACTTCCTCTCCTACTATTAAACTATTAAACATGTTGTATGACACATGTTTGTCGTATCGCCAGACGGAACCGGACATGTCTCGCGAAGGCGGTTCTATCCCGGTGACCATCACACTGCAGGAGGCCAGCGGGAAGAACGTGCTGCTGCTGCCGATGGGAGCTGGAGACGATATGGCGCATAGCCAGAACGAGAAGATTAATCTCAGGAATTATATTGAAGGGGTGAGTTTGTTTTACGAACATTATTGTCGATATGATATGTTTTTGTATTGTAATGTTTGTAAGAAGGGACGAAATGCAATGGCTAAGTTAGATCTCTTATGTTTAAAATAGGTAATGTCTTGGCCCACTAAATGTTCCGGTATATCAAATTGAAATGTCATGTTTTACGGGGCGTCCTAGTTGGGCGATATCGAAGGCAATTCGGTGCAAAGAAGGGACATAATATATATATGATATTGGTTGTCCATTTTGTTCCATAGTATAGAAAGTTTATAATTAGAAAAACACGTACAATTCTATTAATATATCGTCGGTACAAATCTGTTTAAAATCATGTATATATTCGCGCGAAAATGTCAAAGAAACGTATTAGGTACATCCGCTTTGGCAATTGCAAGTGTTTCGCCACGTTTTGGTAGGACACTTCAATGGATTTAAAATTTCAACTGTTTGTTATTTTCACGTCGCTCTACTTCTGCATCCAGGTCGCACACGTAGGACGCCACGTTAACATTATAAACCATTTGTAAAAGCAAGGAATAAATATAAAACGAAGACTAGCTTTAAATAAACAAATACTTAGAATAATTACAGTGAATAAAAGTTACAATATATGTTAAGTTGACGGTGGTTGGCTCCCCGCGGCAAATCGTCCACCTGCCAAAATAGTTTAACCACACCATCGTTTATTATTTATACATCGTTTCGCCGTATCGTCAACGAGTCAAAGGTGTGACAGGGGTACATTCTATCGCACGCTTAATACTTCAGTGACCTATGCCAAAATTTTGATGTGTTGAGTTACAATACTACACAGACCTTAAAATCATGCTCAACAACATGTGAAAACGAGACGATAAAGACCTAAGTGAAATTGAACCTTTTTGTGTTAAGAATACGGGTGTTTTCTCGAGCCTATGTTGTAGAGCATGCTTTATAAGGTCTGTGAAGACCTGAGAGACCTCTGAGACTGTAACTCAATTCATCAAAATTTTGACATAGGTCACTGTAGTATTAAGCGTGCGCAATCACCTGGTGTTTAGGTATTTACCTTTCGCCTGGACATTGCATTCATGTGAACAAAACCACCTTTTTATCAAGTCCTTTTTCTAAGATAACGATTTGACTTTTAATATACAATACTATATTGTTGTTTTTGTTTCAGATTAAATTATTCGCTGCATATCTTTTTGAAGTCGGCAAATTACCAAAATGATAAACATTAATATTTAATTTTACTTAATAATTTTACATTTTCATACCCACTCATAATAAATGTTCATAATATGCGAAGCAAATAACATTCCTTTAAGTACAAGGTTACTGTGGCTTTTTTATTATACAAGTTATACAAAATAACTTCTGCCTGTTTGCATTATACTCGTATCAAATAAGGACTTTATTTGTATGGAGAAATTAATTTTTATTGTTTTTTTTTTGTATAATCCGAAGCATAATAACTTTGTTGTAAAAGGTACATTTAAATGCGTTTTCATGTTTTCTATTAAATATACATATACTATTTTCATAGTTATTATTGTGTTTTACTGTCAAAATTCCACCACGAATATTCTCAGTATAAATCTCCGACGACTCAAGCTTGGAAACCATGTACGGTAACCATAAATGTACACACATACATATAGTGGGCAGAGACTATTGATCGCCAATTTGTAAGATCCTGGCAAACCTCTCCAGCTTCGTTTACATTCAGTAATCTTCTCATAAATGTTCTTTTACTCCTCATACTTCGAACGCCTGCCTTTTTGATGACCAAAAGTATCTAGACATGATTACGCTAGTACAATGTATGTGAAATGATTGGTGCGTTTAATTACTGCTAGAGAATTAGCCTATCGCCACCTAAACCTGGGATGCACTTGCACATGTGTGTAGACGACGTCCGTGGCCGAGTGGATAGGTGACTAGCTACTTGGTCCAGAGGGTGCGGGTTCGATCCCCGCTGGCAACAATATGTGATGAGCATAAATGATCGTTTCTTAGTCTTGGTTGTTATTTATATGTTATGTGTAATATATCATAATTAATATATCGTTGAGTTAGTAACCCATACTACAGTCTTATTTAGTTTGGGGCTAACTTGATCTGTGTATAATATGTCGGTATATTTATGTATTAACTACGGATACCCGTCGTTAATGTCCTGCCGATTTATTTGCTTACTATACGTTCAGGCTCCAAGAGAAATTTGAAGATGTTTTCATCAAATAAAGCAGAGTTATGATACCACCAAAAAATACTGGAGACTTCAATCGAACCACCTCTTGGTTGCACAACCAGGAGGTGGTTCGATTGAAACTTACACAAGTTTTTCATCAAATAAACCATGTTGGGGATACGTTTATATCTGATCTCATAACTTTGGAATACAGAAATAATATGTGCGGTTATTTAATAAGTGTATGCCGCAGTAAAGTAGGTAAGAAGTAAAAGAGAAACGGACTTGTATTGTTTTCATTCTGATGTATGATACTAAATAATTGTGAACGTAAACGAAATTTCGATTAAAATACGCACTCCTACTTACATATATACATGCGTATACTCATGGATATAAACCCCTAAAATAGGTAGCCAACGGCGTAGCTAGCGGTGGGCAGTCGTAGATTCAGTGTGGAGCAGCAGTAATATATAATGTGTAAATTACTCATAAATATGTTTTTTTTATTGATAACGTGCCTTGTCAGGTTAGAGCCAAGGTGGGGCAAAAAACCCGCTCCGCCCGGTGGGGCTAAGCCCATGGCCTCAACAACTTTTGGAACTCGAGAGGGGAATAAATAGTATAAAAAGAGTAGGGAATAATAGTAATAAAGAGTGTTAGGTTTCCAGTCACATCTCCCAACAATCACTTAAAGCCCCAATATTCTTGAAAGCCTCCTGCGAACACCTACGGGAAGAAATGGAGAAGTGCTACCCTAAACCGACACTTCCCAGCAAAACACACTACACTCCAACTATAAGAAAATAAATTGATCCATCCCAACTATTGAAACATAGCGCTTCTCCCCTTATTGTCATAAGTTCACGAAAATTTTATTTCATCCAATATATTGAAAATTTGAATAGACTAAGTAACTGCCGATTGATTATCGTAAGACAAAATCACCAGAGGAAGCCTAACAGTCATTATGAGGCAAATAGCAAAAATCTAGACAATAAGATTAAGTGCATTTGATTATAATTCGATCTTACAAAGCTGGAAAGAGTTTAGTTTGTGGAGAGTTCGAGAGTCTTAGCTGGATCAGCTAATGTCTGATGGAACGTAAACAATGCACAACAATGCACGGAACTTGACAATAACGTTGATATTTATGATGTTATATATGGAGTTCCATCGCAACTACTTGAGGTGATTGGGTTTCTGTGGCATGTCGCGTCCTGACAACTGCAAAAAGCGGTGCTTCTTGATACTTGAACTATACTTGTATACTCGATACTTGTTCTTGAACGTGAGTCTGTTCGTTTTGACGGGGAGTACCACCTCTCACATTTTTTTCTTACTCATTTATTTTTTCGTTTTGGGAGAGGTGAGATTTAAATAGATATGTTCATAATACTAATTATTGATTCAAGGTGTTCTGATGCTGCCACCCTACTCTCATTCATTAGTTTAGTTCTAAAATTTATTTGAAATCAGGGCTCCCACATAACTATTGCGGTCACTCATTTAGCTCTATTACATGTATTTCTATAAAAAACAAGACCTTAAGAACCGTTCTGAACTCCAAAATGGCTCAATAGATTGTTATTTTGAAAAGGATTTCTGGGGTTCAGAATGGATGTAGGGGTGGTGGTCGTGGTAGCAAGGACTCCTTATCGACGCCGATGTTGGTCAACTGATCAAACAGAACGTCAGAACTTCTCCATTCCTATAGGAAAGCTTTCGATCCAGCAACCCACTAATGCCTAATAAGGCTTCTCAAACTGTACTAAATTGATAGTATACTTCCTAGTCCTACTGCATGAGGTTTTGAGGGACGATCCTAAGTTTAGACGGTCAGTGGATGACGGATGTCGCTAACGGACGCGTATGAACTAATCTATACTAATATTATAAAGCTGAAGAGTTTGTTTGTTTGAACGCTAGGATCTCAGGAACTACCCAATCAAATTGAAAAATTATTTTTGTGTTGGATAGTCCATTTATTGAGGAAGGTTTTAGGCTATATATCATCACGCTGAGACTAACAGGAGCAAACTATCAGCGAATAATGTTGCAAAAACGGGGATAATTATTCATACTAAGGATTCCGTTGTGTGCGCTGCGTAAACGGTTTAAGTTACCCAAAAAAAATGTATTAAAGAATTATTTCTCTTTAAATGATCTAAAAAAATGCCCGCGACAGTATATGTATAACTTTTAAGTTTCACTTACTATATACATTTTTATGGTAAATAAATTTGGTCGAATTTAATGCATAATTGCCATAATGTTTTATCAACATAATATTAATCTTTATCCAAATAAATATGTTGTTGATTGAGAGTATTTAATTGAGAACAAAATTGTCCTTGACATCACTTAATTTAAATAAACATCTTAGAAGATAATACAATTTTAAAATTACTCCGTAACAAAATTAACACGCGTGCATGAAACGCAAGACAAGACGCTGCGCTGGCCGGCGAGCGAGGTCACCTGCGCGAGAAGCTTATGTTTAAGCCTAATCCTATTAATATTATAAATGTGAAAGTTTAGATGTTTTTGTGTTTGTATTGTAGCTAAATGGAGACTAATTCACAGAACGCATTTAAAATAAAATTTACAAGAAGCCAGATAATGATCTAATTAACACAATAGGACACTTTTTATCCCAGAAAAATGAAGAGATCAGTAATTTTTCTTAAAAAATGGTTAAATAGAATAACTGACTAAGAATCAATGCTCAGCCGAAACTACTATACTTATAAACTTAAAACTTATGAAGTGAAAAAATTGTGAGGACGCTATGAAAAACACCTTTTTTCTCATCGCATGACAGAGACCCTCAACAGGTCAGTTAAATATTTCAGTTTGACGACGTGAAAGTCTACACTTTTGACAGTACGAAGTCTGTGGGGTCAGCTAGTATAATATAAAGTAAGGTGTTTTGCAAAGCGATTTCTTGAGTCCAGTTTGGTTTCCTGCCTCATATCTTTACTTAAATGATCTGATTTTTTACACCCCCACAGCTGACCGATTGATGGAATTGCTGACTATCACTAATGATTTCAGTATTTCCAACAAGATGGAGCTTAGGGTAGATAAGTGAGCGGTCATGCACTCCGGTATGGGGCACGTCGTGCAGTCTTATAATGTTAATGTTGGTACCAATCTCTTGAGAACATCCTGCGAGGTTGAAACCTAACGGTATCTGAACATGGCATAGATCATCGGTGTGAAGGCTGCTGTCGTGAAACAAGGTGTTTACGAGGTGTTCTGATTGCCTGAAGAGTGTGCTTAAAATCTACTTGTCAGGCTTTAATATGATACATACATACATTTACTCACAGCCATAAATCCCCAGAAAGGGTAGCCAGAGCTTCAAAGCTAGAATCTCCTCAGCCACATTTGGAAGTTGATAGAGATGAAAATGGTAGTAATAAAGTATCGTTGGTGTTGGGTCTCCAACCGCATCGCCCAAAAACCACTTAAAAAGCCTTAGTCAGCTCTTACGACACCGGTGAGTAGAAAGGGGTAGTGACATTCTAAGCCGGCACTACACGACTATTCGAGCCATTAATACCTGGACCATGACATGTAATAAAAATGTATGTCCCTCGTAGCTGAGGCGTCTTGATTGGTAAAAACATGCACAACTTCGAGATAGGCTACCTCAGAAGCTATTTTTTGGCCATGGTAGTTGATAGTATTTGAGGAATTATCTAGTAAAGAAAAAATAAGCTATATCGCTGGATTCACAGGATTATCAAAACCCGTGATGTAATGACGAGTTGCTTACATATAAAAAAAAATAAGAACAAGAGCATTATTAAATAGATATTACCTTAAACAATACCTAATATAATCAAGTAAAGCTTTAGAGATGAAAGCAATTATGACGTTGAACAACTGTGTATGAAAAAAAGGCCAAGTGTGGGCCAGACTCGAATTTAACCTCTCGACATCGTTTTTGTCTGAGGATGCATACCTTGCAATTGTGCATGGATTTATATATGAATAGGAATGTACATCATTATGTTATGCTATTTTAAATCGTTTCGTGATTTTATTTTTGTTCTCAGGTAATACATAAATAAAAAATACGTATATATGAGTGCTTCTAATCACGCTATTAGTTCCCATTGGGGTAGACAAAGACAATCAATCGTCAGTTGTTACAATCCTGACAAACCTCTCGAGCTTCTTTAATATTCATAAATCTTTTCCGTTTTATTCTTCTTAAATAAATAATAGCAAATGTAAACTGAGACAATAACATTAATAACATAACATAACATAAACGTTCACGCCGTTTGTCTCCGAAGGGGTTGGCAGAGGTACCAATACTTCTGAACTCACATGGCAGCGCCATCTAGTGTCCAGAGAAGGTACCCACGTTTTGCTTGGACAGTGTACTCACGTGATAAGGGGCAGGCCTATCGCCGTTTTGTACAAATACACTGTCACATGACTAAGTAGAACTCAGCCATGTGGGTTTCCTCACGATGTTTTCCCTCACCGTTAACAACCATGATAAATTAACCACACATATGACTTTAGAAAAGACGAATTGGTGTAGGCCCGACCCAGGATTGGAACTCACGCCCTTCTGTTTTCGGGCGGGTGTTCTACCCATTGGACTATCATGTCGTTAACATTAATCGTCTTACATTAATCTACCGATATAAGTTTCTAATTATATTTTCTAATAACTAACCGTGAGGAGGATATATTGGCAGCACAGTTGTTCCTTAAAACTAAATAATGTATATTATATGTACCCATTGATGAAATAATATGACAATGGATGCGAAAGAAATTTGCTATCCTTTTAAAGTATTCCACATTGGTTCTCATATTATTCTTACGACTTGCATGTGCGACCTACTTGCGCTTCTTACTTATCCTTGAATTGGTATGCAGTAAGTTATGAAATATTATCTTTGACAAGTATATTCTTGTTGTGCCTGTTTGTCTTGTTAATAATAAACATATCATCAAATAAATGACATCCTGTGGTGGAAGAGAAATGTATTTGTGACTCATAAACATGGGAAATTATAACTACTGTCTTGAACATACGAGTATGTTCAAATCTACGACGACGTATCGAAACTGTCTCTGTTATATATATGCTGTGTAGTGTCGGCTTAGAATAGCACTACCCCATTTCTTCCGGTGGGTGTACGTAAGAGGTGACTAACGGTATTGGGGCTTTTAAGGGATTTTAGGTAATTCGGTTGGAAACCCATCACCAACAAACTATCTTTCACCATCTTTTCCCCACGCAACTTTCAAAAGTGGCTGAGGAATTTCTAATTCCCTAGCTCTGGCTACCCCTTCAAAGGATTTACTACCGTGAGTATATGTATATATGTATGTATAAAATTATATCTTTTACGACCTTACATACGTAGTCATACTCACGTCCCTTATTCCCATTGGGGAAGCAGGGACTTTGGATGGGCACTTTGAACTAAGAAATAAGGAATATCCGCCCAATGTATTATGGATCTTTACTCGTCGATTATATCGTTGTACTTGGAAAATTGTGGTTGCTAAAACTTGCAACTTGCGACACAATAGACGGCATCAAAATTCTATTTAACATAATACGTATTAAGGGGTTCGAGACCCATCACTAGAAATATTTTATTTACAATCCTTTCCCAACTCAACTTCAAAAGAAGCTACGGAATTTCTAGTTCTATAGCTCTGGCGACCTACAGAGCTATAGAACTAGAAGCCGGATGAAGTCCGTTTTGAAGACGGTTTTGACACGGCCCGGTTTATTGTCGGCGCAAATAGTTTGCGAGCAAGCCGGCTCTAGCGTCGGCGTTGTGTGGTTTACTCCATAGAGTTTCATACACGACTGACGTGACGATGACGACCGCCGGCCGCCGCGCCGGTAGACCCGCGAGTAGAGTGGAGTTTGCAAACAGTGCTTAGCTCCGGCGCAAAACTGTCTCGTGTGCATAAGCGCTAAGAATCAGAGATATATCCTGGTGAATATGCACGAAGTAGAAGTAGTTATATTTTATTAGTTTTGCTGAATTTTATGAAATAATAACAAATAAATAAACATATACAGACGTAGCTCATAAATCAAATTAGCCCCAAAGTACAACATTGCTGGCTGGACGATATATATAATCATAATTTAGAAACTTATAAATAACACCCAAGACTGTAATGAAATAAGGACCTATATCCATCTTACAAATGATTACCATCAGTGGGGATCACATCCGGAACCTTTAGATTAAGGAGAGTCTCCTGACAACTGTACTACTGCGGTCGTTAGTACCATTAAATTATAGATAAGGGAAAAACCATACCAATAATTTATAGAATAGAATAGAATAGAATAACACTTTATTGCACATCAAACACAAATTTACAAATATAATAATATGATCAAACAGTTTACAGTTAGGTACAATGGGCGGTCTTATTGCTAAAAGCGATCTCTTCCAGACAACCTTTGGAAGGTGATACAGATATCCTATTCTATATTCTCTACAATTTATAAATAAAATGCATGTAAAGAAACATTTAGTGCATTTATTCTCCCATAATTGTTCTAACTGCAAAATTACCGCTAATGAACCGTACCAAGTGAAAATGCGCGCAAAAGCAATACAATGACCTACAAAGCCGTATCTGTCATTATCCGCTAACAATACTGTTATGATTAACTAACAATGATCTTATCAAGAAGCTGTGTCCAAAAGCATTGATAATACGTGGGCGTATAAAAATGTGTTTATATTTTACCTGCGAGATTGACATCGCTGTTGTTGCGTCCAGTGAGTTAGCTGTTCGTTCTTGGCCATTCGAGACATCACAATCTAGACCTTATTATTGAACGGGTAAAGACTTCTGGGTCTGTGCTCAAATGAACTGGTTTGTTGGTATTAGTGTACCAGTTAACAAAGGTAACATAAAAGAGAAGCATACTCAGTTATGCTCCCCCCATTCCGCTCAGTCGTACTGTTCCGTCCGAGAGAGCGCAACGTAGCTCCGGTTACGTATCCGTGGAATCACGCTTAAACGATACTATACGAAGAACTTAACTTAAAACTATTTAATTTATCAACATCTCGACGACCAAAGCCTACTTGGTCACTTGCTATTGAAAATTGGTAAGTTTAATCGTTTCCTATTTACTTGAACTCAGTATTTTTTAACACTGTTTTTTTTAAAATACTAAGTGCGTTATGAAACAACGGGTTTTGTAAGAATAGTCTCTGATCCATTATTATAAAACATGTTTTACATATAAAGTATGCGTGTATTGGGTTTAATTTGCTAACCCGGTGAATAATAAATAAAATAAAGATGATTATTAAAATCGGGTTTGTGCGTCAAAATCAATCCCAATGCAGTAATGCTATAAAATAACTACACTTTCTAATACACAAAGTATGACGAATTTACGCATTTGTGATTTACGGACTGAAACATCTACATGACATACATATGGAAACCAAAACAATACACAATCCGTTTATTTTGAAGGAGCAAATAAATATAATATCTAAATAGGAATGCATTCTTGAGGATGAACGTTACTTAGATCTTGAAGATATGAATGTTTCCTTGTGTGTCGTGTTTTATGAGGTAATCATATGATGTGATTTAATCGAACGTTGATAAAAACTTCTGATCAAATTACACACTAAACGACGGAAAATTTAATGGCTTAGAACTTTGCTTAGTTAATATTCCAGCGACGAACTTCGAATATGCGACAATTACAACGCTGAGTACAGTACAAGGCTACTTTTTCTGTACCATTTAAAAAGACCTTACCAATTGTTATACACGGCAACCATACATGTCAATAATGAGGCAGCAATTTGCTGAAGGCTATTTGTAATAATTGGGATTCCCGTATGAGGACAGTTGATGGTAATGATGTCTGTAGAGCAGTATTGGTCCGGGTGTTACGCAATTATGAGTGAGGCTCATCTGCGTGACGTCACTGTGTTCGCCGGCTTTCTCCGAGTTTCGTGTACGCCGCGGAGCAATACACCGAAGCCATTTGGTTCGTCAAACAATTGTGTATTGTCTTTGTACCAACTTATGTTTGAAGCCTGGAAATAGCTGGTCCTTTGTGTTTGTGAAACTTTCAATGAAAGCATTACGTTCCTTACCATCGTTGGAGTTAGTAGGGAATTGCGGTTGCCTATTACTTAAACGTGTGTTCGTGTCTTACTCTCTCATAAAACCCGTGGCATAACTCATGTAAGCGCTTGTTGTTAATTTTCCGCGCAATCAGTATAATTAAAGTTATACAAATTAACGTAAATCTAAAGGATAATCAGGCATAATTTACCAATGCTTCGACCGAGGGCTTGCTAATCATATGTATGCATATAACGAAACATTATAAACTTGTACTTTAAGTCCTATTCTTAGCTATTAGTCATTGCACTGGTTATTCCAATAATTTAGTTCTTTATGTATAACATATTTATGTATGCTAAACAATATGTGTGTTTAAGTCTTAGAAATACCCATTTGTTATAGTGGTTTTTATTACATTATTCTACAAAAAATTATAATCCGGGTCATAGTGGAAGTAATTGTCTGAAAAAGCACATAATGGGGCTACGGCTGTGTGTTTATATGCTATGGTATATATGATAAAAACATTGATAACTTAGCGGGAAGACACCGTTTCTAATGCAGGAGATGTAAGTCCTAGCACTGACTCGGGCATACACTAATGTGATCATCATCAGCCAATAGACGTTCACTGCTGGACATAGGCCACCCCCATAGGTCTCCACAGTGACCGGTTATGTGCTGCCCTCATCCATCGGTACCGTGACTTTGACCCAAGTTGTCGGTCCACCTAGTGGGAGGCCAACCCAAACTGCGTCGTAGTCGTTCGGTACATGGCCACCACTCCAGAACCATTGAGCCCCAACGGCCGTCGGTTCTGCGTGCCCTGCCCATTACTTATTATGTTTTGTAGGTCTTCGGGATATGTCAGTGACTCCGGTTCTTTTACGGATCTCCTCGTTCTTTTAACTCATCTATATGTTTAATATTATGTAGAACACATATAAATGACAGCCACATACAAATAAAATAACCGCTTTATACTAAATACATATAAATTCATGAATGAAATTTAAAGTCATCTTCGGTATGTATAATTCTCTGGTGAAGGCAGCACGATGACATGTTGACGAATAAAAGTTTTCTGATGATAGTCTGATTAAAAAATATGATGCAAAACCTATATTTTCTATTTGTCTTATTTGTTGTATAATGTTTAGATACTCGTATTAAAAATATAAAAAAGGAACTGCTTGATATTTACTTATCTTCTCAAGGTTTATTTTCATTATTGTATTGGATTTTATATGAAAAAGATCAAGGCTATATATATCCGTCCGACCACATTTATAATTTATAAATCCTTCTATATAGTGGCTATTTGTCACGGAGTTAGATTGCAACAAACTTTCTACACTTATGAGTCAATGAGTGTATGATATGATAATCGACTACCATTTGATAAATAGACCCAGACCAAACCACATCTAAAGGATTTTTTAATTGTTAAATCTCTGTAAGTTGAAAGAGGAAATGATTTAAAATAAACTAACAATATTGATGTTTTGTAACCATTTTGCTCATCATCACTCATAATTTCCAAGACTCTTTAGTCCGCTCGAGCTATCCTTATGAAAACAAATTGTGTAGTGCTATTCCAACCCGGCACTATTTGAAAAAATACATTTATTTTAATTACCAATAATGACTATATGGCCGTGTAATAAGTAAATATCGGAAGCAATATTCGCAATGTCAATAAATTTAAGTCGGCGAGTATAATCTAAACGGATATTTCCAACAATGCAACAACATAAAATACTCACTGGGATTTCCCGGAGTATATCCGTGGCAGTGGGAGATACAGTCTCAGAGTCTGATTCAATGACACAAATCTGAATGGACCATCCATCACTGTGATTCTTGTCGAGGTCAGCTCATCGCAAATAAAAAAAACATAGCTTTGTCGGCCAACTCGAAACGAAACGCTTTAATTAGCTTTCAGTCGCTGCAAAAGTAGGTTGTGGTGAGAGCTTTTCTAATCGTATCATTTGCAAAAAAACTTTCTCGTGGGTTTGAAATGGTTGCCGCTGTCTTAATTACGATGTTTGATGTTAGCTCCACTTAATTTGTGACTTTAGATCATTATGTCAATTTATAACACTTAGGCCTATGCCTATTAAAAGGTCTATCAAAACATTTCTGCTTTTCAAATGTTTGAGACATGGAGGGCCAAAGTCACTACCAGGGATGTTTTCTAACACAAATCTTTTCCGGTTCAAGGGAAGTTAAACTCTGGTTCACTCTTGCAAAGATTGTATTATAGCGATAGATGTGAGTAAAGGTAGGTATTTACTAAAAACAAACATTGGCTACCGATGTCGTGTTGTTGTTAGCCATAATAGATTACATTTATCACACTCGGTAACGATACATTTCTTATCTTTCTTAATTAATTCTGTTTGTTTATTGTTGATAGTCCAGTTCCATTTACACATTCGTGATTTTAGTGGGTTTACGGCACTGAACTATAAACTGTGTATTTACCGTCATTTTAATTGCAAATTTTAGTTTATTTTTTTATGCGTTTATAATGCAAAGTTTTTATTTGCCTGAAAAAAGACTGCTAAAATTATAACCAAACTATTTGTTTGAATGTGGATGATGCTCAAACTTTGGGCGTTGTAATATTGGGTTGACAGTTAAGTAAAAGTTTATTTTTGTACATCGTATTGAGTTGTATAAAAAGAAAAATGAAAGAAAAGATCATTATCCTCATTTTAGCAAATGGAACTCAAACAATCTACTGCTTGCTCTTAGATCTCTCATAGATGGAAATAGCTTTCAAACTTTAGAATGGGTGGCAAGAATATTATTATTTGAATTATATACTTAAAAAACTTTGCCGTGTAGTGTCGGCTTAGAATAGCACTACCCCATTTCTACCCGTGGGTGATCGTAAGAGGCGACTAAGGGTATAGGGGCTTTTTAAGCGATGTGGCCCATCACCAAAAACGTTTATTATTATCATCTTTTCCCCAATCAACTTCCAAAAGTGGCTGAGGAATTTATCATTCCAAAGCTCTGGCTACCCCGTTAAGGGATTTATAGCCGCTAGTATATTTATGTATGTATGTATACTTAAAAAACAATATAATATGTAGTTATCACCATTGTCACGAACCTTAACGTCTCAGAAACGTTTGAATCCATCGTTTCTCAGACTTTCTTATTATACGTTATTTTTTTATATACATTATTATATATTAAGGAAATTCATATTAGATTATGGTGTCCATTTATTACAATCCATAATAGGATCTTTAAAAGGGCATTGTAACATGGAAGGGAGATTATTGAATCAAATAGAAAACTCATAATGTTACTGCCTATAGATACTCTTTGATTTGAGTAGTTTTCCCGTCGGAAAACCCGTTAAGATCTGCAATCGTAAAATCGCGTTCAATAGTTTGTTAATATTCCTAACACTTCCGTACCGAGTATCTCACCAGTTTTCCTTAACGTAATTCTAAGGCAATGAGTGACTATAGTTATTTACTGACTAGTGTCGGTTCAGAATAGCACTAACCATTTGTTCTTGCGTATAACGTAAGAGGTGACATAGGATTTCGGTTTTTTTATGTGATCGTTAGGCGTTGTAGTTGGAGACGAAATTTTATTTTACTTAGTTTTCCAAAAGCGGCTAAAGAGTTTCTAATTCTCCGTTTTAGGATATATAGTAGTAAGTATATGTATGTATGTGTAATTTTGTTCCTCACAAATATTTGTCTTTTCAGAATCACGATGTTGCTGGGTAGAGCGCTGCCACTGTTTGCGGTATTATCAGCTGCAAGCTGCCAATGTTTGACCAAAGATGACTCGAAGAAAGTGGACGGTGAATCTCGCAGCTCACTGTACCGCGGCCAGCTCGACTTCACTCTGAGTTTGTTCGAGGCCATCAACAAGGTGGTTCCCGAAGACAATATCTTCTTCTCTCCATTCTCCGTGTACCACAGCCTGTTACTTGCCTACCTATCGGCTGGAGGAGAAACAGAGAAAGCTCTGAGGCAGTCACTGAAAGTTGAGCCAGATATGGTTAGTAATAATTAATTAATTAAGTAAGTTAGTTATACATATTCTCGAAAATCTTTATTTGTGAATAATTACATCAATCATACGCACATATGCCTCACATCTTAAGAGAACCAAACCCATAAGTAAAATATCTAAACCCAGACCCGTGCTAAGTTGAGACGAGCGAGGCGTTTTCAATAACGAATTAGTACTAATTGGAACATGTTCTTAGTAATTAAATTATTGATAAAAAATATGCATAACTGTCTGTTATGAGATCTGTTGTTATGTTAATCATTAAAATGTATGATAAAAAATAATGTGGAAATAAATCATGAATTCATTAATATGTAAACAAATCGGTAGATAACTATATTTAATTAAAATGTTTATGTGAGCTGATATCTACCCTTGTCTATGTTGGAAGTCAAAAACGTTTTCCTTAGTATTGTTCAATAATAAATATTGTTCAATAATAATAGTAGTATTCAATAACTATAATAATAGCTGTGTAGTGTCGGCTTAGAATTGCACTACCCCGTTCTAGCCATTGGTGTTCATAAGAGACGATTAAGGGTTTTGGGGCTTTGCATTAATTGTTGGGCGATGCGGCTGGAGACCCATCACCAATAACATTTTTTTAATAAACTTTTCACCACTCAAGTTCCAAAAGTGGCCGAGGAATTCCATAGTGAGTATATGTATACATGTATGTATTAATGGCTTGTGAAACTCGTCAATAGGTAAGAGTAAAGTCTAAGTGCGGGATATTAATGTCTGCCAAAGACAACGTTTCTAAGAACTAGAAAACGGTATTGTTGAGAAAGATTTCTCTTTAGTTCGAATCTATTTCAATGTAGTAAGTTCCCATTAGCATTGTGTGTATTGGTGGCTCGAATCACATGAATTTCTTATTAAAAAACGTCGCTAACGAGAGTTTTGATCAAAACCATGAAAAACTTTCGTAACAAATGAGCTTAATCAAAAAACTTACAAATACATTTTAAACGGGGAAATCATTATATTTTTGGTAACATCTTTCGTTGAGTGGTACTTTAATTTGTAAAAAAAATAAGGTACGTTTTCTTTCTACATAGATGAAGAGTATTTTTATGTCTCATTTCTATTGTTTATTTTACAAATTTAATATTTATGATTGCGTGGTGCTTATTACTATTTTTTTACAGTTTATTTGTCTCTTAGTTTTATCGAGTATTAGGGGAACTACTTTGACAAAGTTTATAATCTTGAGTTTAAGATCTTCAAAATAATATTCCACGTATTTAAAAAAAAACACTTTTTTTTATATTATAGATATTATTTTTTTCAAGTGAGCATTTCAAAACAATTTTTTCAGCTCGTTCATGCCCCCGTAGCATGAGGCGTGTGAGAGCGAGTATGTCATGTGAGAAGTGAGATACTGATAGATTTTGTATTAGCAATATGTCAGTTTCTCACTTCTCATATGACATATGCACTCTCACAATCCTCGTGCTACTGGTCATGGTTATCATTTGATTCTACCGTGTTGGTATAAGTAAGGTATTACTCGAACATTGATCTCTCAATTTTATGTCCTTCTCCTTTCATCTGCTCGAGTATCACTCGCTGATTTGTCGGTTTATATGTTCCTCCGTTATTTGGACCGGTCACCAGCTAGCACATTGATCAAAGTTCACCTATTTATATAGTAACAACAGAATGTATGTTTCTATCCAATAAAATAATTTATTATCGCTTGAGTTTGAATGATGTATATTTGTTTCCAGGACAAGGCATCTTTGCTGTCTGCCTACAAAGTTGACAAACGTGCCCGCAGCATGAACAACAACACTGACAGCTATGAATTCACCAATGCCAACAAACTGTTCGTCGAACAAACCCTCAAACTAAAAGAATGCACCAAAGAGCTGCTCTCAGATGAACTGCAACAGCTGGTAAGTTTTGGTGCTCTCAAAATAAAAAAGGATGATAAGTTTTCTCTAAAAAAGGCTTTGTCTTATAAGGCCGTGTAGTGCCGGCTGAGATTCTCATTACGCCTTACTACCCACGGCTGTCGTAAAAGGCGTCTAAAGGCGTCTGTCCGTTCGTCATACCGGTATGACAGAACGGATTAAAAAAGTCTGCTCTGTTCGCCTACGCTGTCGAACAGAACGTTGTCTTTTTTTCACCAGCGAAATTTTTCCAAGTCCCGCCAGTCACAACAATATTACACAACACTATTTACCTGTCAAACTCACCAGTATAACAAACCGGACACTTCTTTCGAAGTCCGTTCTTTATCCGTTCTGTCATACCGGTATGACGAACGGTATGACAGAACGGACTAGACGACTAAGGGTATAGGGCTGTTTTAAGTGGGTTTTGGGCGATGTGGTTGGAGAACCATTACGAACTATACTTTATTTCTACCATCTTGTCCCCTATTCAACTTCCAAATGTGGCTGAGGAGTTTCTAGCTCTAAAGCTCTGACTACCCCATTTTGGGGTTTATGGTCGTGAGTATATGTACGTAAGTATGTTTTATTATGTAGATTTTGGTCAAGTTGAATGTGTGAGGATTCGGGCTACAATATTATAATAATTCCTCACGCGAGTGTCGTAACAGGCGCCTAAGGGTTTTGGAGCTTTTATGATTTGGTCGGGCAATGTGGCTTGAGACTTATCAGCAACCATCCCTACTATTACAATTTTTTCTAACACAGTTGTGTGCAAAATTGAATTGAGGAATTTCTTATCCTGAAGCTCTAGCTATATGTTTTCGGGATTTGTAAAATATTATATGAGCAAATTTTATCTTTTTTGAGTGCATTTAGCTAACGATGACAGTCACGCTTATGAAGTTGCGTGTTACGTAGTATATAATGTCTTTGTAAGTTACGGGTCTTATGTGCTGGGATCTAGACTAGACATAAGTACATACTCCCCCATGTTACCTCGGGTTGTTTCTCCAGTCATTTGCCAATTGAACAATTGGTATAATAGCCAGGTCGATACTAACATCGTGTTACTTCAATAAGCACATACCTCGGTACTAAAATAAATTAATAAATTGAACACCTTTTGATTGAGTCAACCGAAAATAGTTTGAACAAATAGAATGTGACTATGCCCCGTCGAAATGTCTAGGTAGATTATTCGGCTAAAATATTTTGTATATTACGTTTAGTTTAGGAAAGGAAAATACTGCAGCACTTTTTTTAGGTTATAAAGAAGAGTTTACTAAAAATGTTGGTTATGGATACTATGGCTTTTAAAGCAAATAGTGTCGGCATAATTGAAAATCATCTGTTGCCTTAACATAAAACATAACATAAACGTTCACACCGTTTATCCCCGAAGGGGTTGGCAGCGGTACAACTCTTATGAACAATGTGACAGCGCCACCTAGTGTCCAAAGTAGTTACCCACGTTTAGCTTAGACAGTGTACTCACGTAAAAGGGGGCAGGCCTAGCGCCGTTTTGTAGGAATACACTGTCACATGGCTAAGTACAACTCGGCGATGTGGGATTCCCCACAATGTTTTCCCTCACCGTTAACAACCATGATAAATTAACCACACATATGACTTTAGAAAAGTCGTATTGGTGTAGGTCCGACCCGGGATTCTACCCATCGGGCTATCATGTGGTCACTATTGTCTTAACCTTGAGTTTTGCCCCTTTGCAAATTTAGAGCTGTACTATACCGGTACTAGAATAACAACCAATTGGCTTGAACCCAATGTGTTAATTTACTAATATTATTTTCAGAATTTCCGTGAGGCTGCATTAGAGTCGCGTGACATAATTAACCAATGGGTAGAGAGAGTGACAAAAAATAACATAAAGGACCTCTTGCCAGCAGATGGTATAAGTGAAAGTACGAAACTGGTGATCGCCAACGCGGCTTATTTCAAGGGAGTGTGGGCCTCGAAGTTCCCCAGTGAGAGGACTAAGAAGGAGCCGTTCTTTGTATCAGAGACCAGACAGACTTTTGTACCGTTCATGAAACAAAAAGGAACTTTCCACTACAGTAAGTAGCTGCGCTGGATGTTGTATTATTTAGAATTATCTGCGTTTGGTTTCTATGTGTAGTATTGGCTTAGAATGGCACTACCCGTTGTTGGGCGATGCGGTTGGAGACCCATCACCAACTACTTTTATTTTACAATACTTTTCTCACGCTTCTTCCAAGCTGAAGCTCTGGCTTCCCCTTCTAGGGATTTAAAGCCGTGAGTATATGTATGTATATATGTTTATTATTTGACTAAATCATACAAACATCGCATGATAATATTTGTTTCGTTCAGCGAAAATCTGATTGTTTAATTGTCTGGTATGGATAGTCTAAATATATTGTTTTATGAACCAATGATATGTCGGTGTGAATAAATACACGAGTTCAGTGTGAAATGAGGCTGATTTTTCGGCTATTAAATAACAATTGTGGATCAAATTGGCAGTCATCTAAAAACCTGTAGCCTTGGCACCCTCGCTGACAATTGCGGAAATGTTTTAATGGAATGTATTTAGAATCGTGCAACGTGCAACCGTTTAATAAACTGGGTTTTTATTGGTTTTAGTTCTAATTATGTGGAATAGTCATTTGTTATATCCAGTGTACTAACTGTTTCTAATGTGATAAGTTTAAATATTAAGAAAGACAGGTTCCTGAAATAACAAAACAATATTTCTATGCAAACACTCAAGACTCAAGTGTTCACGCCGTATATGCCCAAAAGGGTTGGCAGAGGCACTAATACTTCTGAACATCACGTGACATCGTCACCTGGTGTTCAGAGTACCTACGTTGTCTTCTATGCAAACAATATATCACTTTTTATCTAAATGAACCAATAAGCTGCATTTTTAGTCACTGTATTTTATAACTTTTTTGTTTTTGTAATTTTTTATAGTGGCCAGCGAAGAACTGGGAGCACAGATCTTAGAGTTGCCATACAAAGGAAATGACATCAGCATGTATATCTTTCTGCCACCGTACTCCATGAAAGAAGGTAATTATCGCTCACCATTTTCAGATAAAATGGCAATTAAATACTTGGTAAATGGTTTGTATTAGTTCTGAAATAATTGTGCTCAGTTTAAATCAAAGGAAGTTCAATAATTATAAACCGATTTACGTATCTCTAGTTGTAGAAATAGTTTATTTACATGCACGTTTTCTTTTTTAACATACCTTGTAATTGGCCTAGACCTCGCTTTTATAACATACCCTTTTTATATTATAAATCGATAAAGGACATCAAACTTAACAACTTTGCCTATGGAATGCCTATCTAAAATATTGTTATTATCTAAATATTTAATAATGAAAAATATCATATACCTAGTTCAAACTGAGAAAGTATAGAATGAGATTCTTTGCTTCAGTGAAAATAAGAAATAAAATAAAAAAACATCTGATCTATGCTTTTCGCTCTGTAAACAAAAACATAACTTCTTTCGGTATTTTCCAGTTTTTTCCAATTGGCCTAGACCTCGCTTTTATAACATACTCTTTTTATATTATAAATCGATCAAACTAAACACCAAAAGATGTTATGTTTTTATTTACAGCGCGAAAAGCATAGATCAGATGTTTTTTTTTATTTCTTATTTTCACTGAAGCAAAGAATCTCATTCTATACATTCTCAGTTTGAACTAGGTACGACAATTTTAAATTATTATTTTTTTTGAAAATTACAATATTTTAGATAAGCATTCCATGGGCAAAGTTGTTTAGTTTGATGTCCTTTATCGATTTATAATATAAAAAGGGTATGTTATAAAAGCGAGGTCTAGGCCAATTATAATTACAATATCGAAGTATTTCGTATTGCTGTAATTCTTGAATTATTTTTTTGTAAATGCATCATATCAAGCCACGATAAGCCATCCCCATATCACGTGAACACACTATCTAAGCAAAACTTGGGTATTCTTATTCTAATCAGGTGAAAAATGTCTCATAAAGTAAGGAATTAAATCTTTGCCGACCATTCGGGAATCTACGGCTGCGGTGGAACTTAAATCAGTTTAAGAGTTACACAAAACAAATTAAAATAAATAAAAAAATATTGCAAGAAAAAACATAAAACTATTACACTTGTAGAAAATTCGCTTTTTACATTGTGCTGTAGTAATATAATGATGATCATCAAGAAAGCTCTCATTTTCCCCTGTTTCCAGGAGTATCCAACATCATTGCAAACCTGACGCCAGAGCGCCTCGCAGCGGTGGTCGAGGAAAGCTACATGAGCAGGGAGGTGGTCGTCGAAATACCCAAGTTCACCATGGAGAGGACACTGCCTCTTAGAGAGGTATATTATTAAACTATTAAAAACACTTTGAACATATACTTACGGCCAAACATCCCAAAAAGGGGCAGCCAGAGCTTCATAGCTAGAAAACTTCTCAGCCACATTTGGTAGTTGATTAAGAAAGACAGATTCCTACTTTAACACACTGCAAGGAAGTATAAAATTTTAATTTCTTTTAATTCGGAACATAGTAATGTATATTTTTCATATATGGAAAAGTATACATTACGAGTTTTCGTCCGCGACTTCGTCCGCATGGTATATTTATTTTGACACAACAACACCAACGCTACCACATCACCCAAATCCATTAGGCTTTATCTGAGTAATTCAGCAATTTCAAAAACATTAACATTTTGATACATATATGAAATAGATGAAATGAAGATTGTAGAAGTTTCAAATATACTTTAATCTCCTGTAGTTTCCGTAAGAATTTCTAGGAATCATTTTGTAATAAATTTGTTGAAGAGTCCTTACATATACTGATACAATTGAAGTTGTGGAAGTTTCATACAAACTTCAATTCCCATTCCCGCCATAACTCCCGTTCCCGTGGAAATTTCTGGGAATCATTTCTTAGTGTTAATTTTAAGCACAAAAGCTAGGCTTAGGCTGGGCGTTGCCTTTCAATTTATGGATTGTAGCCGTGGACCTAATATACGTAAATAATACATCGTTAGAAAGATATATTCATTAAAAATCTAATCATGTCACTATAAAAGTAATTAATTAAACTATCATTTACCCTTTTTTTTACATCCAATAAAGCAATAAATCTGACTTTTTCCAGATATTAGAGACTTTAAATGTCGGTGATTTGTTCAACTCGAGCGCTGACTTCTCAACTCTGACTGACGAAAGGGTCCTCTTCGATGATGCGATTCACAAAGCGAAAATTGAGCTTAACGAAGAAGGTAAGAAGCTAATATTAATATTTAATGAAGGATTTATTTGAAAAAGTAATCTTTGGAAAAACGACGCCTTGTAATCGTAACGCTAATCTTGTAAAGTGCATATGGTGAAATTATTTCAACACTTTGAAATGTTGGAAAGTCTTGGACACCAATCAATTTATCAATCCAAGTTTTAGGTATACGCAGTTTTGCCTCAATTTCTGTACTCTTATAAACATACCAAATTAAATTAAAAAAAGTGATATTTATAATAAATAGCAAAACTATACAAAACGACCACATTTTGCTTTTATCCATTTCTCTAAAAATCTCGTTCATTCATTTATTACCTACCGCACAATTCACGTCCACTCGTGTTAAGGTGGCTATTCTCAGTAAAACTGATTTAACATACATACATACATATACTCACATATACATACATCAGGACTTGCAGGGACCAATCAAAGATGGTGAAACAATTTTTTTAATCAACTTAATCTATCTAAACTTAATTCTTGTTTCATTTCAAAACTACGTATTAAATTCTTTAATATTAAACAAATTGATAAACAAACCTACATATATTTAGGACTATTAATACTAAAAAAGGGTAGCCAGAGTGGAGCAACGATGGTTAAATCAAAAGTGGTTGGTAATGGGTCTGCATATACTCTACAAAATATATATTTTGTTCAAGAGTTGGATCGATATTTAAGCGTTTCCAGCGTTTTTGTATGGGAACCAACTATGATAATTTCAATAATTCATGACGATTTTTTTGTTTTAGGTACAGTAGCATCAGCAGCAACAGCAATCTTCGGCTTCCGATCTTCAAGACCAGTGGAGCCTACTCGGTTCATCGCCAACTTCCCCTTCGTATACGTCATTTATGAGAGACCAACCTCCTCTGTACTCTTCATGGGAGTCTATCGTGACCCTAAGAAGTAGATTAACTTATCGATATATTTCAAGTGTTTAGTCATAAGCATTAAATATTGTGTAGTTATAAGTTCTATTTTACGTATATGACACAAAAATAATTTAAAGCTTGAAAATAAGATTATGCTTATCTCAGATAAGAAGGCAACACCTACTAGTATTTTTTTTAACACCCTGTATGATTGTTTAACTAGTGACTGAGTTTATTATCCTCTCTTTTAAAAAAATACTTTTTTAAATTATTTAACTGCTTGGATACGCATACGTTATATGAATGTGTTATGCATTTAATCAACTCCCAGTGTGTTAAAAAAACTTTTTAACGTTTTTTTAACTGATCGACATCTCATATATATATATATATTAAATAATTAAATACGATAGAGTCAATACAGGGTTAAACTTTTCACATCATGTAATTTTGACAATTAGTGTTAGGAGTAACCAATTTAATAATTTAACTGCACAGTGTAATCTATTTAAGGGGAACTTTTTGGGAAATTCTTTTCCCATCACCAGCTTTTTTTTCATTGTATACGTTTGTCACAAACCATAAAAAACCATTTTATAAAAATTAAGAAATAAGGCAAAGCTGAGATAGGTTTTACTGGATATCAATTGAACAAAATCCATGCAAAGATATTAAATATAATAATACATTTTCAAAATATTTCAAACAAAACTAACGTTTCCAAGTAAGCAATATTTCTTCCATTATTGTTATTAATCAATTATTTTAAACGTAATATGGTAGAAAGTAAACCTCATTAATGCAATATCAAAGTGTATAAACGCTAGTGTTATTCAATAAGACGTAAGTTTTGTTGGTCCGATTAGAAACAACGCTCTTTGTATTAGAAATTTTCTACTCATATTAGTGGGTACTTATTTATGTAATAAAATAGCAAGAGTCTGTTATTATTAGCACATTAGTGTGGTTGAGGCCGACGAAGTGATGATTATGTTTATACGATAAATAATTTCACCAAAAAAGTTATAATGATTTATGTTTTTCAATGATAAATGTAACATTTTTAAGAATACCGTTTTTTATTTCACTATTTTTTGCTGTGTAGTGTCGGCTTAGAATTGCACTACCCTATTTCTTCCGGTGGGTGTACGTAAAATGCGACGAACGGTATTGGGGCTTTTAAGGGATTTTCGCGCGATGCGGTTGGAGACCCATCACCAACAACCATTATTTTTACCATCTTTTCCCCACTCACATTTCCAAAAGTGGCAGAGGAATTTCTAATTCCTTAGCTCTGGCTACCCCTTCATGGGATTTATAGCCGTAAGTATATGTATGTATGAGTATATGTATTTCACTATAATATATATGTCGCAGCGATATGATAAAAATGGGGATTTGGTCAATTCCCTAAGGGACATTTAGTTAGGTTAGGTTAGATTATGTATAAAACGAGCGAGCGTAGCGCAGCGGAGCGAGCACCTAAATGCCTGAATTGAACAAATCCCTAAAATAAGTAGTATACCCCGCCCCCCGTCCTCTATATGTAGCAAGCTGCAAGCAAGCAAGTATGGCATATAAGCATGCATCAGGCATTTAGGTGCTCGCTCCGCTGCGCTACGCTCGCTCGTTTTATACATAATCTAACCTAACCTAACCTAACTAAATGTGACCTAATTTTTCGTTGTCTGCAGGGGGCTTTCGCCCCCCGACCCCCCCAAGCAGGGGGGCTCTGCCCCCCTGCACCCCCCCTATGTAGGTATATCTTACCAAATAAATCTTTAAAATACCATTGTAATATTATTTTTGTCATTCCACTGAACCAATTTAGGGATTTGTTCAATTCACTAGATTTGTTTAGGGAAAAGATAAAATCGTGTTGTTATTTTAACATCCTCCGTGATTTGATCAACTCCCTTAGGGAATTGACCAAATCCCCATTTTTATCATATGCCTGCGACATATACATATAACAACCGTGATAGCTCAATGGGTAGAACACCGGTTATCGTGCAAACGACTAGTGTTCAAATCCCGGGTCAGGCCTACACCAATTTGTCTTTTCTAAAGACATATATGTAGTTAATTTATCATGGTTGTTAACGGTGAGGGAAAACATCGTGATGAAACCCACATGTGACCGTATAGTCGTACAAAACGGCGATAGGCCTGCCCCCTATCACGTGACTACACTGTCCAAGCAAAGCGTGGGTACTCTGAACACCAGGTGACAAAGTCACGTGATGTTCAGAAGTATTAGTACCTCTGCCAACCCCTTCGGGGACATTCGGCGTGAACGTTTATGTTATGTTATATTGATATATATTTTATTATTGATCCAGAAAACCAAGTACAAAAGTAGACAAGTAATAATATAAAAACAACAATGACAATTTTTTTTTTTGCACTCTTCCTGATGCAGATACTACATGCTCGATGTTTACATATTTAATATTTAATCTCATACCTGTAAATACAGACACAAGATAAGAAAAAAAAAAACACTTCAACATTAAAAATTAATACTACAAAATTAAATAAAATTCAAAGAACACAACTTAAAGCTCGAAGCATGATTAAAGGAGCACTATTATAATAAATTGACAATGAGTGTTTCACGGCTGCTGCCAAGCTATCATTGAAGATATCTGCATGAGAATGGGAATTAACTGAATTTGTAGCTGAACATATACGATAAAGAGGGGAGTGAACGCCTAAGTTCATTTTTACAGACGGTAGACGAAATATTTTATTATTATACTACTACAAGATTGTGGAACTGCAAAATTTTAAGATTCCAAAAATTCTTTAGAATCTATATGGCCGTTTATTTCTTTATAAACGAAAAGACTATCTGCTATGGTCATGCAATTTTTTAGTGTTTGGAGTCTGAAATAGTCTCTTATCATAGGAAGTTAGGGTATTACATAAGCGATCATTGAAGCTTTACATGTAGAAAGAAAGAAAGAAAGAAAGAAAATACGTTTATTCGCCGTTGTAGGCACAAGAAAAACAATTATTTTACAAATACAACTCACAAAAAAATACAACAAAAAATACACATGTACAACACTGAAACGCGACAGTATAAGATATAGAGTATCAGTACTTCTTGCGCCACTGCAACAGCGAATCGGTACTGTCTCAGCATTTTCTGTAAGCCTTCGACTCACAGTACTGATTTTCAGCCAGCACCATTATAGAGTGACATCTGAGTCATCTCAAGAATCATGAACGGTAGAATATATTTAAAAAAAAACAATAAAAATAATTTCGTTACTTATTACATATACCTATAATGAAGATATAAACTAAATACCTATTTAAATATTACTGCATACATATCTAATGTAATGGCTACGATTTATATATCAATTATACAAAATAATATAAAATTTAATTAAAGTGTGGGAAACTTAGCTTCAACGTAAAGACGTATTCAAAGTCAAGGACTTTATACTACTGCTACACAATATTTAAGTATAATACAAGTATGTTTTTGTAAATAATGATAATAAGTATAATACACATATATATATTTAATACAAAAGGTTACTGATGAGCCAGCAGGAACTCCCTTAGTTTACGCCTAAAAGTGTTCCTGCCAACTACATCCCGAATTCGGTATGCAAAGTTTTTTTTTGGTATTTATTAAATATTTTTATTCGATAGTAAACACGAAAATAAAAGACCGATTTGAATATTTTCCATTTAAAATGAGTAATTGTAAAGTTATGATTTTTTAAAGATTGTTCAACTTTTGTAATTAATGACGTCATCGATCGATAAAATCACGTAGCGACATGCAAATGAATCGAAATGTTTTATAAAAATGTTGGTGATTGCAAAACATATCACGAATTTGTGATGTCAAATGAAATCATTACGATATTATACTAAGCAAACCTATGATTTTCGATATTTTATTAATAAACTGCAAAACCGTATGTCTTTGAAACAACATTGAAGGTCAAACACTGTTACAGTTTTTTGATAAAATAACAGTCATCTTAGCTTCAATTGACATAATTTCAAGAAAATATTGTTTATAACCATAATATCTCGAAATGGTTTTGTAATCAGCATCACTTTAGTAAAACTTTGCATACCGAATTGGTGGTGGGAGGTCGTTCCAGCACTTGGACGCTGAAAATCTAAAAGAACCACGAAATGCGGCTGTCCGATGTATTGGCAAGATCGCCCTGACTTTGAACTGATAGCCAATATTAGACCATTACAGTTTTTTTTACAAATAAGCCTGTGATTCTAGCCTTACTACATCGAACATCAAAGTGGCGAGATGTATTCGTCTTCGCGCTTGCATGTTTAGGAGTTTTGCATCGTGCAAGTACGGAGTGACGTGGGATCGGGAAGAGATTCGAAAGCAATAACGAGCACATGCGTTTTGTACTCGCTGTATCAGTTTTCTTGTACGACCCAGTCCAGTATGCAACCTTCATAGACCACGTCACAATAATTTTATCTCGATAATATCAGCGATTCACAAAGGTGAACACGCAAATCCACACTCAGGTAATCGCGTATATTATAAAGAACTTTGAGACGATAGAAGCAGTTACTGACCACTGATGATATATGGTTTTCAAACCGTAGTTCCCCATCCATCAGCAAGCAAAGGTTCCGAACTTCTTCTACCCTCTCTATTGGTTGGTCCCTGATGGCAACATCATGTTCCGCAAGAACTTCCAACGTATTATAAATCTGTGTCTTAGTTCCAAATACCATAAATTTCGACTTAAGAGGATTTAGCACAAGACAATTTTTTTCAGTCCATGTAACAATTTTGTCTAAGTCTGAGTTGATTCTCTGAATAGTTTCTGCACTGTTTCTAGGCTGACCAGATAAGTATATCTGAACATCGTCGGCATAGATATGGTATTTGCTATATTTTATGGTTTTGACTAGGTCAGCGGTATATAATATAAATAAAAGTGGCCCTAAAATTGAACCTTGCGGTACGCCTCTATTAAGTATAGTTTCAGTTTGTAGGAGAACCTCTTTTGCACATTTTCTAAACGGTTCGAGTGAACTAAGTATCCTGGGTGCCAAACCACTCTGTTGTACTCCAAGATGTTCCTAACCAAGGCCTTATAAATTAATATGGTTACTTGAGAATTTTGCAGTACCTTGGTTTGCCTGTTTATGAAGCCAGCCAAACGCGACGTTTTCTGGATGATATTTATTTATTTCTTAGGAATGTAAAACAAATAACAATCTTAGACAAAAACATAAAACAGGCAACACAAGGTATGGAACTAGATTGTCATCCAAAGGATACACTCACTTGAGATCAATTACATATCCAACCATTATTGCTAATCAGGTATACAAAATTAAAATTACTACACATAACCAAACATCCTAAATAACTAAAATAACTAATATAGGTATATATAATATTTATATATATGTGTGTCGTGTGTATTTACTATAATTACTTTATATACTAGAATTTGCTTAACGAGATAGAATTATGGTAACAATGCCTTAATAGACTTTCTTCGAAAGGAATCCAATGTATCGTTAAAAATATCCAGATCTTTATTGATCACAGACACTTCGTTAAAGAGACGACACATGCGTACTAGTGGGTTGTAAAAAGAGGTGTTGTTTTTAAAGACCCGCAAGTTAAAGAGAACAGGACACATATAATTAAGATGTTCCCTGAAGTTTAATTTTGATTACACCACAACTCTAACATTTTAAGATCAGCCTGAAGTACTTGGATGTCGGTTCCTTCCTTAATAACCCGATATATTTTTAGATCATCTGCGTACATTTTGCATTTTGATTTAATTAAGTCAGGAAGGTCATTTATAAAAACCAGAAAGAATAGTGGTCCTAGATGAGATCCTTGCGGTACCCCTAAAGGTACTTGACACTTTAAGACAACAAGTCAATTCTTAAACCAATGGGTACAAACTAACTGTGAGCGTTTGGAAAGGTAAAACTTGCACCATAGCAACAGTGAGCCATGAACACCCATTGATTCAAGACGCATCAAAATTATATCTTGATCCGCAAGATCAAAGGCCTTCCTAAAGTCGGTGTAGATCGCATGCACTTCGTTACCTTTATCTAATTCAGTAGTTATGTCAAAAATATAGGAAAAAATATTTGTGGTAGTATACTTTAACGGTAGAAAACCATGTTGATTTTTGTTAATGGCTGTTTTTAGATGTGTCAACAGTTTTTTTTTTAACTATTGCTTCTAGTATTTTACCAATTATGCACAACATGGATATGGGTCTATATAGAGCAATATTATTGGATCTTTTGGAATATGAGTTAGGTGGGCTAATTTCCACTTTAGGGGATATATATATATTACAGATGGCTGTCTAGTGTCGGCTTAGAATAGCACTACCCCATTTCTTCCAGTGGGTGTACGTAAGAGGCGACTAACGGTATTGAGGCTTTTAAGGGATTTGGGCGATGAGGTTGGAGTCCTATCACCAACAACCTTTATTTTACCATCTTTTCCCCACTTAACTTTCCAAAAGGGGCTGAGGAATTTCTAATTCCTTAGCTCTGGCTTCCCCAGCTAGGGATTTATAGCCGTGAATTTATGTATGTTATGAATGTATATATATTTTATAGATGAGATTATTTTACACTTATTCAACTGAATAGTCAAGCATTTATAACCATTGCATTGCTATCAATTTTATTCTGAGATGTAGCATTAAAAACGTCTAAGGAACCATGGCAAATTATTTTTAATATTTGAACGATGCGGTTCTTTATTTGACAAACATCATTCGGTGTTCACGTCCTCACTATCCCAACCAAGCAAACTTGTCCATATGTTTGTTCGCCGATTACTTCGCCATTTATGAACCGATTTTGATTATTATTATTTTATTCGAAAGAAGATACTCCCGGATTGGTACCATGATTGGTATCAGGGTCTGATGATGGGATCCTGGAGAAATCGACGGGAACCCTCAAATTTTATAGGCAAATGTACCGCGTTTTACATATTTTCTGAAATTATATTGGCATTTGCTTCTGAAAATCATATTCTTATGCTGCTGAGCTGATGATGGAAGGTGTGGGTCCTCCATCACTGGGAGTTAGGAAATAGTTCTTTCAACATTAATATATAGATTTTTGCTCCTCTTCGTAGCTTTTATGAAGATAAGTACAGCTTCACTAAACATTTCTTTTGTTATGTTATTGTTACCGAGAAAGTACCATGAGACCAGGATCTGATGATGGCATCCCAGGAAATCGAGGGGACTGTCGAAACTCACAATCATAGGCCTGTCCTGTATCACGTGAGTAAACAGTCCAAGCAAATCGTCGGTACTCTGAACAACAGGTGACAATGTCACTTGATGTTCAGAAGTATTAGCACCTCTGCTAACCCATTCGGGGATATTCGGCGTGAATATTTGAGTCTTTTTTGAGTTAGGATGTAGAATTGTACCATCGCCTTTCGAGGGATTTCAAGAACAATGTAAAGTTACACATGGTTGAGCCTATTTAATACTGTGCAATATGCCAAAATCTTCAATTCGTACAATAATAGAAATACCGGAAATACAAAGAATATCGTAATACAGTAACCGTCGCTTCCTCATCCGAGAGGCATCTTTGCCAGGTCTACCCATCTTCCGTCACCCATCCCATTGAAAAAACAACCGAAAATAAACAATCAAGTACTAAAAAGTAAGAATTAAGTTAATTAATTAAATATGAGTACTGTGATTAATACTTTAGGAATTTCTTTATTCCACACGCGTCAGTTCAACCTACCTAAAGCTTAAAATTCTCTTTAATTAATTTTCGAGTCGGTTTTTATATCCATGAGTATCTATGTATGTTTACTTTTATCTTCTGTTGTGTCCGAGGGCAGGTCTATATGGCCACCACTATTTGGGCGTCATCATCAGCGACCTTAATCTTCTTTACCCCACCCCGCGTATGATTTCAGATAAAAAACACACTTTAATATAGGCCTGAGTCAGAATACAAAACCAAGGCCTCTCTATATCAAAAGTAATGCTCTTTCACACTTAGCTACCATGTAGTTAATTAACGTTTTGCGCCTTTATTTTTTAAATGGCCTACAATTATTACCGTACAGGCTTTTAACATTCCTCCGTTTAAGGTTCACAACGTCTTCCTCGGACAAATAACGTTTTAGTCAGTACCTACTAAAGTCTATAAATATCGCGACGATTGTCACAATATGGATCATGTATAATTAAAATTAAAGTGACTTTTTCACTTCTATGAGTTTTCCGAGACATTATAATATAATTTTATTGAAACAATAACATTGCGTTTAGCATTAGTATCGCAAGATTACAAACATCGTCTGCAACAAATAAAACAAAGTTACATTTATATTTGGTGCTATGTTTTTTGAGTCATTAATTAGTTTATTATAAACAACACATGCAGAAGATAGAGCATTTACTGACATAAACGGATTTGGTTGTTAAAACCGTATGAAAATCTTGCTCTCAAGCCTGCTTATAAACCAAACCGTATAATAAAACAATATAACTTAGATTCTTGCGCTAAGTAATTAAGTATATGCGGTCCGAAGCAGAGGTTGACGCGTGTTTTAAACTACACGAATATTCATTCTCACCTTTTGACTTCTAATGATCGACGGTGAAAATAAAAGGATTTACGTAATTTATAATAATTATAGACATTCATTTGAATAGGTGTCCGGACGATAAATTAAAGGAAAATTATGAGGAACGTAAACTTTCAATCTCTAATAAAGAATGCGGTAAATGGCAATTGGAATATTTGAGCTCTCCGACTATTTTATATTAATGGTCAAAGCCCTGGCTTTTAATTGTTAGAAGGAAAGACTTTTCTCGCGGCTATGTGAATAAAATAATTAGCAAAACTATCACTAGGTATATAATTGAAGGATCAGATTACTATATTTAAACGCAATTTAGTTAAGAATAACTATTTACATTTCACGTGTCTTTATTATTTTTAAGTTTAGAACACATTTATACAAAATATGATAAGTTTCATTGCATTGCTGTGTAGCACTAACCAATTTCTACCCGTAGGTATTCGTAAGAGGCGACTAAGGGCATGTGGGCTTTTCACGAAGTTTGGGCGATGTGGTTCCTACCACCAATTCGATCTGTCACCAATATTTTTTTTCACAATCTTTTCCTCATTCAAGTTCCAATAGTGACTAAGGAATTTCTTGTTCTGAAGCTCTGGTTACCGTTTCTAAAGATTTTTTGCCGTGAGTATATACAATACAAATACACTTCTGTATGTATGTATGGCATGCTTCATTGTTCGCTACATATGAATTATTATAATTGAATTTTGTAAACTGCAAACACGTTTTAAATTGGTATCTTTTATTTAATTATGTTAATTAGACCATTTTAATTAAATTTCCAATGAAGTTAATCCAAGAACAGCGGCTTCAAGTTTATAACATCCTGGAAAACCACTCTTGCTAAGCTCAGAAAAATATGTCTTCTTATAGGTAAACGATAAGTTATCTTCCTCGATTATTCCTGACCTTTAAAAGATATCGAAAAGCAGGTTCCTGATCCCGAACCTTATGAATTCCATACATGAATATATATATATATATATATATTCATGTATGTATAGAATATATATATAATGAATAGCCTAGATATTTTAGCATTGTTCCGAAAAACATTAAACAATAATCTACACACACGCACCTACATACACTCCACCACACAATAACACACCTCATACATACATCTCACACACTAAAAAAATATGAAAAAAATGTTAATCTAAGTTGTGCGCCCACCTTATTTTCAAAAATTTGTTATAATTGTATATTGTACTGATCATAGATAATTGTATACTGATCATAGATGCACCACCGTTGAATCACTGGCTTAAATTTTTCATTAATAATAGTTTTGAGGTCAGGGGTCTATATATTCTCTTGAAGTAAGTTAGTCAACCTATTTTCCTATATGTGCCTAATATTTAAAAATATATAAAGATGTTTGCCGAAGCCAGGGAACAGTCTGCATGAGGGGCGCCGGTGCCTCTATCTGAGACATGTAGGGTTTACACACCTCTAGTTAAGTTGTAAACCTATTTATATAAGACTAACATCGCAAAACTTAAGTTACAAATAAATATGAGTGTAATTTACTTGAAATGAATAGATACATACATAAATACATATACTCACGACTATAAATCCCTACATGGGGTAGCCAGAGCTAAGGTATAAGAAGTTCCTCAGCCACTTTTGGAAATGTGTGTAGGGAAAAGATAGTAAAAATAAAGGTTGTTGGTGATGGGTCTCCAACCGCTTCGCCCAAAAATCCCTTAAAAGCCCCATTACCGTAGTCGCCTCTTACAAACACCCACCGGAAGAAATGGGGTAGTGCTATTCTAAGCCGACACTACACAGCAAATGAATGAAATGATTTGAAATGAATGTATATTATAATAGGTTCGATGGATTCAGTGTTAGCAAAGTTTGGCGAGCTTTAATGCACAGACGCTTGCTTTATTAGATATTTATTGACCTTGATATCTTGTTATAAAGTCATAAACCCTGGCTCTTAAGTTTAATGTCTTAAGTTGATTAGAAAAGTCTGAATTTAAATTTACGATGATTGACGTCTGACGAGGCAAGCGGGCTGGTCGTGAGGCGCTCGGGTCGCGCGGAGAAAGTAACAGATATAAAGATCACACACTCCACCATACCAAACATTGAATGTTGCATTTCACGCGAAATACTCAGCTGACATTGGATCAAGATTAAAATTCTCGGCGCGGCGGCGGTGGCGGCCCGTCACGCTCCGTCCTAAACATGTTATTGCCGACGAGGAAAATATTGATTAATACTCTACCACATAGAAGAACCGTTATTTGATACTTTAGGAATATTAGGCTCGACGGACAGCTATACTTCATTCCTCTTTGTGGGATTTGTGATTTGTACAAGGAGAATCTTCAAGGAGATTGAGGGTGGTTTCACTGTGTGTTTTTTTTTACTATCTCAATATTTGTGTCATTTTGTAACTAAAAACCAATATAAGACATGATAAATAATTTATATTGAAAGGAAATTAATGGATCATATGAGTAGTATTAAGCTTAGGTGATCCAGAAAATATGATTGCTCGATAATTTTGAATCTTGTCAGAGTCGGTGATCCAGTCGTTAGGACATATTGCAGGTTCGATCCCCGGAGAATTCTTTCTTCCGTACATATTATAAAACAATTTGTGTATTTATCAAATATAGTTATTTTATTTCACCTTCGAGTTTTTTGCTCGGTAACAGGCAAGACGCTATTATATTAGTTAAGTTTTTCTATTTGTCAAAATGTAAATAATTCTAAATAATAAATAAACTATTATTAAAAAGGATGCTTTAAGATACAAGTCATTCAAGTAAATTAACCAAAAAAGCTGCCCTTTAAAATCAGATTTATTTATAAATATGTTAATAAGCTAAAATGCGTCCAAGTGACTAGTTCGATTAGTTAAGTGACAGATGAATGAAATAACTAACAAGAGACAGGTTTCGTGTACAAACACAAACTAAACCCAAAGATCATTTAATTAGATAATCTATTATGGTTAAGCATACGAAAATATAAGCAAGTTCTAATTTTAAACCAAAAGATATTTTTTGTTCACTAACTTAAATTATCGTGTCTAATAAAAATAAGAAGAAAAAAACGTAGTGGGGATAATTTTCACACTATATATTCGTAGTTTGTGTGTACTGGCTGAAACCAGAGATTCGTGTCATAGTGCTATTTATTGAAAATTTTCTTCTTGCCGAGAGCATGTACCCACTATGAATGATATTACATCTGTGACCCAAGATAACGCGTCCTGGTGCGTGACAGCGATATCTTTGTCATAGAAAAACATATAATCTAACAATAAAAATAAAAATAAATAATCTAACCGCCGAAAAATCGGAAAGGGTTGAAATATTTGTCTTTTTTTTAAAGTAATGGATGTAGACCTAGGTGAGTAAGCGCCAAACAATTCAGTTTAAGCGTTCTTTTTGCTACTTATAAATATTTAGGTATGGTATGTATTAAGTCACTTAGTACGTTCATTATTTTAATAGCTAAGTTGTAAGGTATAAGTTATAAGCGGCCTGTCGCTATTACGTACGAATACACTGTCACATGATTAAGTACAACTTATGTTTCCTCACTATGTCACTATGTTTTCCCTAACCGTTAACCATCAGTCCTACCGATCCAGAGCCAAGTCTTGTAGAATAATGTAGATGTAAGAAGAACGTAACGCGTAGAGTGAATGTGGAGGGAAAATAGTGGAAACAGCTTACTAGTACAATGTGCGATAGGGATGTATCATTTAAGTTTAAATGCAAAATTTACAAAACTGTCATTAAGCCAGTGTTCAAGTATGTTTGTGACTCGTTTCATTGACCAGAAAATGCGATGAAAAGAGAATCCACGCAACTAAGATGAGGATATTGATATGGATGTGTAGGGTGACAAAAATAATAAAAAAATAGACTGGAAACATGTATGGATGAGAAGAACAATGAATGTAAGGGAAGCAAGAGAGGTTTGTCATGATAGTACGGTGATCAATAGTCTCTGCCTACCCTAATAAAAAATAATGGGCGTGAGTATACGTAATAAGTAAGTAAGAAAACATGTAATAGAAAGTACATACATACATACATACATATTCTCACGCCGTTAGTTCCCATTGGGGTAGGCAGAGACTATCGATCGCCACTTTGTACGATCCTGGCAAACCTCTCTGGCTTCGTTTACATCCATCAATCTTTTATTCTTCATACTGCGGACACCTGCCTATGAATAGAAAGTATGACTTAATAGTACCTGCGTGAATTAATATACGTATTAAAAAGGAACAAGGAAGTGGGGTAGTGAACGAAGTGATTAGATACTCTATTATTTACGATTATACAAATGTATACACTAACAGATTGAAGTGAGGCGTTTTTAAATCTTTCAGTGGAAATTAGGGGTGGGTTTCTTATATATAAAACTAGCTGACCCGACAGACTTCGTACTGCCAAATTTGCTTATGACAAAATCTTTGGTGTTTTTGCCGGTACTCTAAGTTTAATCAGCCGTGATTATTTTTTGAATTTGGGTAATTATCTTACATTTTGCCATAATACATTCATATACATTATGTGCTTGAGGAGCCTTTTCACCTCAAACACACAAATATCCAAGCATCCTAACTTTCAATTTATAACATTAAATTCTATAATGATTCTACCTGCCGAATTTGAAGTATGTAAGTGCAATAGCTACTGGGATTTGTTAACACAAGATAAGTAGACAATATTATTCAATTTTTGCCGTCAAAAGTGGTTTTGATGGATAATAAGTTTTGAATGTAACTCAAATACGTTCAACAAACCTCTATTAAAACCCGTTAAATTCAACAAATTTTCCAAGAATCATCAAATAAAATCGGAAGTCAGTGTCAGTCTGAGTAACAAACCGAATTATGTTTCACGGTAACAAAGTATGGTATACAAAGAATGGAAAGCCGCTCGTTGTATTGAAACAGTCGGCTGTGTCGATAACATCTTTCAATCCACAATAGAACCACTAGTTACCACCTCGCGTCTGCGGAAACAATGGCCGCGGAGGATACCCCCTACTTAGAATCTAAGACTTGCAGTTGCTATTGCTAGCATTTACAAAAATATAAACCTATATTTTTCGATTTATCGTAATAGTACATTTTCAATAAATATATTATACGTTACATTTTATAGAAAAAATAAACTATTAATTTCACAGCTTACCTTCTCGAATTGGAAGGATTAGATAAACATAAATAGATTCGATTCCTAAAATACCTCGACTAATAAGGAATAGATATGATATACAGATAAACAATGCCTTCCTGTACTCACGGCAATCAGTACCAAAAAAGATAGCTGGAACTTCAGAATTAGAAATTATTTAGCCTCTTCTGGTTTTTGGTTTTTGTTAAAAAGACCCTACAATTAGTTGCCACGTACGTAACACATTGAAAATATTGGATAAGTGCTACACACAGATTTTTTCCCGTGTATTGTCGGTTTAGAATAGCACTACCCCATTGCTTCCGGTGGTTGTACGTAAGAGGCGACTAACGGTATGGGGCTATTAAGGGATTTTTGGGCGATGCGGTTGGAGACCTATCACCAACAACCTTTATTTTTACTATCTTTTCCCCACTCAAATTTCCAAAAGTGGCTGAGGAATTTCTAATTCTTTAGCTCTGGCTACCCCTTCCTGGGATTTATAGCCGTGAGTATATGTATGTATGTACAGATTTTTACTCAAATTATTTAACCAATTAAAAGTGCCGGTTTGGAATAGCACTAACCTATTTCTACCTATGTTTTCTTTTAGTGCGTGTAAAAAATGTTGTAGTAATTTCTCTGTGTCGTTTTAATCTTAGATGTAGATTAATATAATCAGGGCGATCTCATTAGCTACGACTCAAATGATTAAAAGTTATAAACAGCTTGTATTTCCAAACAACGCAAAAAATATGTATTGCATTAAGTTGGTGATAGATTTCAGCCAGCACGTACCGAAGCAGCCCCAAAACCCTAAGTTGCCTCATATGACACCTACGAAAAGACATGGGTTAGTTCAATTCTACGAGTAAGCAGACACAAAGCAATCGGCTTGTCAATTCTAGAGCCATTAATAAAATCAGGAACTTTCTGGGGAATGTGTTTATATAATTAGCTATGATCTTATATTAAAACATAAATTCCTGAAGGTATGAGCAACCGCGATAGTTCAGTGGGTTGGTGATTATGTCACGTGATGTTCAGAAGTATTAGTAACTCTGCCAAACCCTTCAGGGATATACGACGTGAACGTATGAGTTTGAGTTTGAGTATGGCATAAATACTATACGTCCACTTTTCAAATTTGCTGTCACATGGCAAGGTATGTTTCAGTAAAATGGATTTCTTTGTGATGTTTCCCGTCACCCCCATTTATATCATAAATACATATTCTCACTCACGACTATTCATTCTAAAACGGATAGTCAGAGCATCAGAATCGGAAATTCCTCAGCTACTTTTACACATACGTGACCTAAAATCGCCCTAAAAAGTCCTAAAATCCTAAATGGCAGGAAGAAATGAGTTTCTAACCTTTCTTCAATTCTTACCTGACCCTATATGAAGCTATTATTTATATTATTTTGACAATATTTCAATGGCATATATCTAATATCTAAAATTCTCGTGTCACTGTATTTGTCACCAAACTCCTCCAAAACGGCTGAACCGATTTCAATGAAATTTTGCATACACATTTGGTAGGACTGAGAATAGGTTTTTTTATGGTCCTAAGTGATAAGGGTTGTCCTGTCCACCTGAATATTTTACTTTTACTTTATACATAACATCACAACAGCGTTTGCTGGGTCAGCTAGTATATATGATAAAAGAGCCAATAGTCAAACGATTAAAACTGAAATTGCTGCACCAATGTTCCGCCGCTTTATATAAACTAAGTGACAATGTCACGCGAAGTATTAGAACCTCTGCCAATTTCTTTATTATCCTTGTATCAATAAAAGTAGTATTTGTGAGTCTTAATTTACAAATTGACTAAAATAACATAACATGTATCGGCTTCTTCAAATGAACTCTGAAAAGAAAGTCTGGGAAATTGCTTTGTATCAAATGAACTTTACTTGTCTGTAAATGAACTCGTACTTCCCAAACAATACCTTCATACTCACCACGTACACATTTTAATATTTATAAGAACTGATACTGCAGATAAAGTCTTTTCTTTCCATTTATGTTTTAATGAATGTGAATATCATCCGTTTTACATATGATAGAAAGTACATTTGCATTTTAAACAACAAAAGAATTTATATATTCTAATGGTCTGTACTTGCAGTAAGGATGTTGTTCAAAGCAGTTGCCTAACCAGAAACTCAACTCAAACGTACTCGCCGTACACCCCGAAGGGGTTGGCAGAGGTACTAATACTTCTGAACATCACGTGACATTGTCACTTGGTGTTCAGAGTACCTACGTTTTGCTTGGACAGTATACTCACGTAATAGGGGGCATGCATATCGCTGTTTGGTACGAATACACTGTCACATGTCTAATGTTTTCCCTCACCGTTAAAAACCATGATAAACTAACCACACATATGTTTTTAGAAAAGACAAATTGGTGTAGGCCCGACCCGGGATTTGAACCCTCGTCGTCTGCACGTTAAGCGGTGTTCTACCCCAGTGGGTATCACGCGTGGGTAGCTCAGTAGCTATCACGGCTGCTTAACCAGAACTACATACTTATTTAAGATATCACACAATCACTTGTTTATTTATTAATTCGTTCATAGACAGTGATCTTAGAAGAAATATATATAATGCAGATTGTTTATTTTTACAACATTTTTTTTAAGTTGTTATTGTGGTTTTAATCGCATAATTAGAATGTTTTTGTTCATGAAAACTTCTTGTGGGGATTATTACTATAATTTTCTTTCCTTTATTTATTTAATAGCATCATGCCACTCTACTGTTATACATAACCTTTATTCATGACTATGTGTCCGCTCCGGTTTTAAACGTAAATTAAGTTAGTAGTGTTTGGCTCTCGAGACATGGTTTGGGGGGATTATTTATCCAACTCACAAAAAAATAGCAATACAGGAATATGTTGGTCTTATTCAATTTAAATCCATGGTGAGCGGCTTCTTTTCATATGCGTTTTACCTTAATTTGGATGTTGCAGATAGAAGCCCCTGAAGACTATATTTTTGGGCAAAAATAAGTTAATTTGGTAAACAATTATTCATACCGTACGAAACTTATCTCTGAAAATAAACGGTTGGCTTAGATTTCCATAATACGAGTACCATCCACATATCCAAAAGTCATGCAAAGCGAACTATGCTTACTGGTTAGACTTTGCTGTGCATGAAACCTCCTGTGGGGATTATTTTACTAATCAATTCACATCAGTGGTTACTTGGCACCATAGCTCAGTTGGCAGAGCGACCGGGCCGTATACCCGGATGTCGCGGGTTCGGGTCCTGCTGGTGTCGAAATTTTACTTTAATGTGTTTTAATATTACCGCTTACCATATGAAAAATTACAGCCAAGCAATCTTTTTAAGCCGGTAAAAGTTGCAGTTCTTTGTTGTTCAAAGTTAACACCCTTACAAACCCTTTACTGAGTGTACATTTCATTACGGTGTCTGCCTAGGTCTGGCGATGTGATTGGACCAATCAGCCACCAAACTTTATTTTTCTACATTTACACCACTTAGCTTTAATCATACATACATATGCTCACGGCCATTAATCCCAAAAAGTGATAGCCAGAGCCTCAGAGCTAGAATTCCTCCTTTGGAAGCTGATAGAGGAGAACATGGTAGAAATAAGGTATTGTTGGTGATGGGTCTCCAACCGCATCGCCCAGAAAACACTTAAAAAGCCCCTTGCCCTTAGTCACCTCTTACGATACCCGTTGGTAGAAAGGGGTATTGACATTCTAAGTCGGCACCACACGACACGGCACAGGATATAGTGTCGGGTTAGAAAAGCAACAACTGTCTTCAATGGGTGCCAAAAGATGCAGGTTTCTGGGATATTTCAACTGATTTGTGGGCGTTGTGGCTGACTGGTTTCACCGACAATAATTTCTTTTAAAATCTTTTCTCCACTAAACTTCCATAAGTGGCTTAAGAATTTCAAATTCTGAGGACGTTTTAAACACATCAAAAACATCTATTTAATTCAATTAAATCCTTTTTTTATTACAGAACATAAGTAATATATTTACATTTCCACACCGTAATTTTTCTTTTTGCATATTTTAAACATAAACATAACATAAATGTTCACGCCGTTTATCCCTGAACATCACGTAACCGCGCCATCTAGTGTCCAAAGTAGGCACCCATGTTTTGCTTAGACACATACATACTCTCACGGCTATAAATCCCTAGAAGGGGTAGCCAGAGCTAAGGAATTCGAAATTCCTCAGCCAATTTTGGAAAGCTGAGTGGGGAAAAGATGGTAAAATAAAGACTTAACTGCTTAGATAGTTTTCGTATATCTTACTGAAAAGCTATTGTAATCGATTACTTATGTTTATATACCTACAAATTAGTCAATAATACTGTATTTGTTATTATAAATAGCAGGTGTTGTGATATTTGAATACGCTAAGTTACTGTCGGTAAACTCTTTAAATTATTGAAAACTATTTTTGTTCCTATTTTCTACCCCAATTTACATACTAAATGCGGTTAATGAATCTTTAATCTGAAAGGAAAATGGTTACACTTTAAATCAATAAAACAAGTGAATTGGAATTTCTTTTAGCCGAATATGGATCACCTGACACACCTTATGTTGATAAATTAAAGAACATTTATTTTAAGAGATTAATTTGAGTGTGAGAAACGTGGTGTAATTACCGTTGCCAATGCTTCTGGGCTTTAAACCATTAACGCTTAAATATATATTATTATAATTTTTTGTTACTTTCTTGCAGTAAACGAGTACTATGTAGAAAACCACGTTTAACTACATACCGATAAGAAGCAAGATTTTGATATTCTTCTTCGATATTGGTAGTCTCGCTATATATTCTATGATTTGAGTAAATGGCATCAACCTAATGAAAATATATAAATGGTGGGCATTCGTTGTTTCGAGGATTAAAAATAATTAATTAATGTAGAAAGTAAATTAACATTTTAAAACAACGAAATAATTTATATTACGCCTGGCAATAGACTATAAATGGAAACGTTTACATGGTGGTATTTCCAAATTAGCATAATTGATTATATTCATTTTTGGCATATTACAATACTTTATTTTTAAGCATTTGCATTTAAATCTGTGCAGTTCCAGCTGAGTATTGCCCTCTGGCTTTTATACTGTAAACAATGTCGTTCGTATATTGGATTGGACGGTATGATATGAAATAGAGAACAGATAACTCTTTATTGAACATACGAAATGAGTAGTAATTCAGTTCAAGAATAGAAGTTAAATTGGTGGTCGTATTGAGATGTTACTCATCTACTTAATAGCGCCCATGCAACCCATATAATTTTATTAAAAAAGGGACCCACAATAATTTGTGGTTTGCAAAGTCTCTAAGATCCTGTAAAGATATTTACCACTCACTTTGCATATATATGGTAATATCATCGACCAATTTAGTAAGGTATGAAAAGGCGCTAAGGTTGTATTAAGAGCAAGCATTTATTTTATTGACTTATCCGAGATCAACTCAACGACATTTGTAGATATTTTCTACATAGAGTTGTTTTTACTTGTGTTAATAATATTAATTTGCCATCAAGACTATAGTGGCACTCGAAGTGTTCTGGGAGAATACGATATTTGAACAGTATGGTGGCCAATTCACCTTAGCATAAAAAACGTAACGAGTTGTATTACCAGTACAACATAGCAAGCAGAAGCCACACATGGCTATTGAAGCTCAAAGAATGAAACCAACTATACAACCAACCGTATTACAATTGTACTAAGTTTGGAATATGACTTTTATATATTTTTTAAAGTGTTCCTCCTGTAACTTTGTTGTTTCTGGAATGAATTATGTCAGTCGGGGAGGAAAGAAACAGGATTTTTTCTGTTAATATGTCGATTCTGCAAAAAATCAACACAGTACAATTGGCCACATAGAATTGCTCCCTGGTGACAATACTGGCAATGCGATATGTGAGCTAATCATTATAGATTATTTAGGGGACTGTAACTACGGTTGGATATTTATAAACTATGATGATGGTGATTACTGAATATTTTACCGGCTTAAAATGTTGCTACCATTTTCTACCGAGACGGGTGTCGTAATAGGCGAATAAGGATGTGGGTCTTTTTAGGGGGTGTTTGGGCGATGTGGTTGGAGACCCATCACCAACGATATTTTATTTCTACCATCTTCTCTTCCCCCTATCAACTTCCAAATGTTGCTGAGGAGTTTCTAGCTCTGAAGCTCTGGCTACCTCTTTTTGGGATTTATGGCCGCGAGTATATGCATGTATGCATGTTTATTTACTTGGTAAGATAATAACAAAAAAATCAACTCATCATTCAAGCCGTTATTCCTGAAGAGGTGGCTTATTCCGTTTATCCACCCTGAAACAGCCTCCCTAAGTCGGATATTCCGATACGCATGTCCTTCTAGCCACCCTGAACGGGGTGGACAATCGTAAATCACAATAAAATGGTTCTTCCGATTTTTTACCCCAAGGACAGTCATTTACAGAAACATACACAACACAAAATGGGTCCAAGAAACTTCGTGAACATTAAAATACTTAAGATTAACATACCTACTTTCTTACTTACAGTGTGAATAAAAATATCTTGGTGGGAAGTTTAAATTTAATATATATTGTTACCTATAGGGTTGGTTTGTAGTAATTGGGTGAAAACCTTTTAAAATAGCCGATGTGACAAATGAAACCATAACAAGAAAGAAAAACTCTTTACAAAAAAGTGACAAATTAAAACATAGGGTCTTTTTTCTGTAAATGACTGTACGTAGACAGTGAAGAAAATCGGAAGAAACATATTATATGCATTACGGATATCCACCCCGTTCAGGGTGGATAGAGGGACACCCGTTTCGCTCCGCCTTTGGGTGCCTGTTTTAGGGTGGATAAACGGAATAAGCCGAAGAGGTAACAGTGCTAATACTTCTGAATATCATGTGAGATTATGGCTTATTCCGTTTATCCACCCTAAAAAATCCTCCCTAAGTCGGATATTCGGAAACGCATGTCCGATTATCCACCCTGAACGGGGTGGATAATCGGAATTCATAATAAAATGTTTCTTCCGATTTTCTACCCTGCCTACGTACAGTCATTTACAGAAACATTCACAAAACAAACCCGGTCCAAGAAACATCGTGAACATTAAAATACTATGATATACAGACCTACTTTCCTGTGTTAATGTGTGTCAGTGGTGAAAAGACCCTAAGTTTTAATTTTGTTATTTCTTGTTACGAGTTTCTTTCTTGTTATGGTTTCATTTGTCACAACAGTCAATTTAAATGGTTTTCACCCATGGAAGTATTATTTAAACAGGAACGCGCGCTGGCGACCTAAAGTGTCCTGAAAAAGGATGGCTAACTGGCGAACTGTGTCTCGTTTTAAGTAGGGTGACCATCTGTTGGTGTTTTAATAAGAGTTCCTCTAAAGGATACAAAAACACTTATATTTACATATTTTGAATGTTTTTGTTCATGAAAACCTCATGTGGGGACCTGATGCAGCCTTTGACACGGTAGCTCAATTGGCAGAGCGACGGGGGCGTATACCCGAGGTCGCGGGTTCGATCCCCACCTGTGTCGAAATTTTTCTTTCCTTTATTTATTAGTTATATTTACATACATACATTATAAAAAAATATATTATAAAAACACTTATATTTACATATATACATTGTTTTTGGTAAATCAACGTGTTTTTTATACATATTTATTCTTAATTAATAGATTATAAAAGAATGGGTAGCCAGTGCTTGAGAATTAAAATTTCCTGAGCCACTTTTTGAGCAAAACCAAATTCAAATCGTTTAATGCATTCATGTGGTAAAGTTCGAGATGATACAGGTTATTTTATTTATTGTTCCATAACATGAACCCATATTTATCACTATTAAATGATAAAAGCTCCAAAACACTCAAACAGATGATAAATTGTGGACACCACATTTATCTTGTTTCGATGGGGATACCCGTGACAAATATTAATATCCCTTTTGCCAAACTTAACCAATTATTTATCTCCAAATCGATAGGCGACAATAATAATTAAAATAAAATACAAAAAAGGAACAGTTTATAACCTGCTTTTTATAAAATACTCCCTATAAATACGTTTAATTTGTTTTTCTTTGAACTTAATCTCGACTGGCAACCGTGCGAGCGGGACACACTTCTCTCTCACAAGGCTCTCGTTCTAGGACGTTTCTCTGCTTGACAGTCTTTAAAAGATAATTAACTTTATTGCATGGTAATAAATTGCATTTTTGTTTACCATATTTTTGTGAGTACTCTCTCCTGTTTAGTTAGTAGCTTCATGTTTTCACCCAAATCTACAGGTGCTTACCTGCAATTTAGATTTTAAGATTACTTACGTTATTCGTTTAACAATAAATATTAAATTAAAACTTTCCACCAAGATAATTTTATTCAGACTGTAAGTAGGAAAGTAGCTATGTATATCTTTGTTGAAGTTTCTTGGTTCCAGGTTGTGAGTATGTTTCTGTAAATGACTGTACTTGGGGTAAAAAATCGGAAGAAACATTTTATTATGAATTCCGATTATCCACTCCGTTCAGGGTGGATAATCGGACATGCGTTTCCGAATATCCGACTTAGGGAGGATTTTTTAGGGTGGATAAACGGAATAAGCCGAGATTATTGGTCACCACCAAGTACAACTCTTCTAACTGGGTTTCCTCACGATGATTTCCCTCACCATTAACTACCATGATAAATTAATGACAATAAATAACAAAAACAGATGTAATATAAAACATTTTATTAGCAAACTAATGTAGGAAAGTAAAAATATATGAAATTCGATACAAAATCATTTGTAAGTCAGCGAGCACTTTGCCGATCGATAAAATCTTATAAATTGGACACATTACAATTTGGTGACCCTCGATCGGAATCTACATTGCTACGTAGACCACAGTGAGCATACTGGTTTGCGACGGTCAGCACAGAGAGCCTTATTATCTTTACAATGTTTCATATCATTAAAAACTCAAACTCAAACGTTCACACCGAATATCCCCGAAGGGGTTGGCAGAGGTACTAATACTTCTGAGCATCATGTGACATTGTCACCCGGTGCTCAGAGTACCCACGTTTTACTTGGACAGTGTACTCATTAAAAAACAACCTAACTATATCCAGAAGACTTCATTTAATTAACTCAATACACATTTACATGCTTATTAATGTATTTAAACATATTACATACGAATTTAAAATAAAATAAAATAATTGATTACATTCGTTAGACGGTTCAGAAAATACTAGTGTATTTTTCGTCGATTAATTTAAGACCGTCCTTCTTTCATTATTTTTTACCAAATTGTATATACTCAATAGAGCTAATGAATCTTTAGTTAAGTTGCAATTGTATGTTTTTATTGTCAATTGGTATAACCGATAACCTTTTAAAATTGTATCCTGTATAATTTCGCGGCTTAAAGAATACTTTTTGCATAATTTTCCGTGTATTCTACTGTTAAAGTAGCTCTCTCTGCACTGACTCGACAAACAAACAGTGTTTCAGTTTACAGACAGCAATAAATCACAGCTTTAGTTTAAATTCACGATAAAAAACAATGTTTCATTTTTGATTTCCACTTAAAAATAAATTACAAATAAATAAACAGTTTATTGTACAATTATTTGTTATTTAAGGATGATATCTCAGTAGCGCTACAATTTTCCTAGATCCTCAAACACTTCGTCATCCTCATTCCCTCATCCTTAAAAAGCCACAGCAATACAGTAGACTATCATTAACTTTCTAGAACTATACATAAAATGTCTTGTAAATAATGACAGATTAATAAAATCTAGTAATCAAATTCAGGAACAAATGCAATAAATTCAATAATATTATTTTAAAATAAAGTTTTAAAAATCCAACATTTCCAAACTAGCGCGAAAAGCCATCCATTATATTACAACTAGGTATAATCTCTTACAAAAATGGTAAATCTCGCAGAAGTTCAATAAAACTAACTTAATTTTACTAAATACTAAAAATACCTTCTAATGAGATACAAACGGCAGAGTAAAAGATTTTTCGATACACCTTCAACTATTTACAATATAACATGAGTATTAAATTATGAGTCTTATAAAGTTACTCAGATCAAAAAGGCAGTGACCGAAGATAAAGGCTTCCATAGCGTATTTTTCTATTTTATTGGCAAGAAAATAAATATGAATCATGGTGGCTCCATTCGGTTTGTCGAAATATATAAAATTAATATCTAACATAATATATCAAACAATGATCAGTGTTATATATATAGTTTTCTATAATTGTGAGAGTACGCGTCGTGCAAAGATTTAGTATCGGAAAATAGAAAACATGACTAATTTTAGAGATGAAAAAGCTCTAGCTTTACTTAATATGCTTATGAGAGATAATATATATATACATGTTTGTATAAAACAATAAGTATAAACTGATAAAGGTCGATGGCGGGGAAATGACATTGCAACACATAAAGTAGAGTGTGATCGAAATGACGCGGCGAGGTCGGTATTATTACTATCAGACTGCTCACTGCTCCCGCGCACAGCCGCGCCCCCGCCCCGCGCCCTGCCTCGCCGTGACCTTACTCATTGATTGCTTGTACTAAACACTATTGTATTTTCGTGAGTTTGATTTAAATTAGAATTATAATAAACTATATCAATTCCACTTCCGTGAACACATAATAAAAAGTTTGACACAACGTTACTGATAATAAGTCTAGCATTAATTTCAACAACACTCAGAACAGCAATGACACCTTCGGTAGAAATACGCCGTATCATCGTGCAGAAAAAAAAACTTTTTGGATATCATTATTTGATTCAACTAAATAGAGTGTTATGATAGAAAGTTCATGGATGTGAATGAATCATTTGTCGAATGTTGGGTCGCCACTTACTAATGTGTACATAGACATTCTTGAAAGTCGATTCTTCGACACTCAATTTAAAGTATTAAGGTAACCTCATGTTATTACATCGTAAAGAAGAAAAACCAGGTGAATGTTTGAGAAAGGGAGCATTTAAGAAATGGGCAAGCGGTCGTGCACTCATACACCAATTATTTGTCTTTGAAAATAGTAATCTGTTCGTAATCAGAACTCTCCCAGAACTAGTGAAAGATGTAATATTGGCAATGAAAAAGCACTCACTATGTTGTCCGATATGGAAGCCAAACAAGAGAGCAGCCATTACAGATACTGTTCCTGGAAATAAATTGTAATAACACCGGCGGAGCGGCCGCGCAACTGCGCTGCTTATGGTGAGCGCTTGACAATAGCAATCATGTGTAATTTTAATGATAAATACAATAATACATTGGATTTGAAACGAAAAACTTTTCTGTAAAATGACTCTCTCGCCCGAATTACATCGAACATTACGAGCAATTTACATAATTGCACGTGGGACGTTTGTTTTATCTTTAAGTGCTCACACCCTTTACTGGAAAACCCGAAGAGAAACATACAATAAATAATTATATCAGTAGATTTAAAATTTCATATTGGAACATGGAAAATTAGTGGTGAAAGTTTGAAAGCATAATAACTTATGGTGAAGAAAAAAGAGCAAATAGAGATGGAAACGTAGACATGATAGTGTTACAGTGAAAGATGGTTCTTATTTTTTATATTTTTTTAGAAAGTGAGTTCTGCTGCGCTGCGGGAGTCGCGGCGGCCACGGCGGAGCATGGCGTCGTCACATGGCACCACCATCCCATTTTACCAACATCCTTTGTTGTTGCTATTGTCATTACAGTTACATTTCATTTCATATATTCATTTTAAATCATACATGCGACATTGCTTAACTCAACTATATAATACAATATTATCTTATACTTTATAATTAATAGTAATCTAAAGCTAGTGGTACGGTAACGGACGGATCATTATTACAATTCATATTGTATATATCATATGTAATTTAAATTATTTAGTCACGTGTTTCTTTATTGTCATACATTAATTAGCACCTTACCAATATAAATGTGTGTTTTCAGCCTTTGAGTTCAATAATAAATTTCATTATCACGGTCAGATAGCGCATTGATTGACTAAGTGAGCATTCCTGTGCAGTGATAGCAGCGTAGTGCGGCCTCGACGACGACGCACCAGCAGTTATCTCTGCTTGTTTGTTTTTAATGCTCCATTTGCAGCAGCGGTCTTCTGCGCAATATGCGTTTGGTAGTGCTTAGCCAGATGTGCCTTTTGTCTGAAACTTTTCCCGCAAAGAGAACACGCGAACGGTTTCTCACCCGTGTGAGTTCGCACGTGCACATTCACTGAGTATTTGTCTTTAAAACCCTTAGAACATATTGAACAGTAATGCAATGACCGTTCCTTTCGCACTCCATTGGAAGTAGACGTTGCCGGTTGGATTGCGGTTCCGGACTGTGTTTGGATTGTGGGCGGACTGCTCTTATTTTGAACTCTTCGATATTTTTTGTTGACTGATTTAGTGCTTGTGACGGATGGAGATGCCGCAACTATTTGCAAATGTTGCGGAATCTGTACTTCACCTTCTGGGATCATTGTCACTAATTCCCCATTTACGTGATGAATATTATAAACATTTCGGGTTGGGTCTATCGGCTCTACAGTGAAGTACGGTTGCACTGATTCACCTATTTCTGTCGCAATTCTTTTGAGTTTTTCATAGTCGTCTGGATAGTTGTTATCAAGATGAGACAAAAGAATATCATCCACACTTTGTGTTGACGTAGGATCTCCATTAGATATAATAGTGGTTGTTGGATCTTCCAATAATATGGAAATATTGACGTTGCCATTGGGTGGAGATATTTCCATGTTAAGTAACTCACTATCTATTTCTTTACTGTCTTGATACATACTCGGGACATCATTTTTATTGTTGTTGTTATTGTTTATAATCACTCGCTTTAAATCTGAATTGGACTCAATTTTTGTGATAACATTTTTATGGATTGTGTTATATCTTAGCAAAGCTTTTCCCTGTAATGCACTTCGTAGAAGCGATTCGCTAGATTCTGTGTTTTGATCGGTCAATTTCCAATCATTGTTGTTATTATTAAATTCTACTGGACTTTCTAAAACAGGTGTACAAACTATATTATTTCGTATTTCTTCTTTTTTATCACTAGATGGAAATTCGTTGTCTTCATAATTATAAGGTTCTACTTTAACTAAGATACTTGGGCTCAATTCGTTGTTTTGAGTTTTCACGTCATGTTCTTCATAATTGAAATTTTCTTTTGGTACAACATTCGAACTAAGACATTCTTGATTAAAATCACTAGGAAAACCATTCATGTTTAAAATGGACTCAAGGTCTAATGAAGGAGCTTGCTCTATATCTGTTGGACTCGATATCGAAACATCCTCATCCTTGGACCAGTACCTATTGGAAGTATAGTCATTAATATCTTGATTCAGTACCTTTAACGTGTATATTTGCCCGTCTGTGTTATTACTTATTAATCTATTAGAGATAACCGTATCACTACATGAACTGGATCCATTAACTTCACTATCTTGACTCCAATAATACTTATTGAGATCTTCAAGGATCATAGAACTGTCTAATTTTTCACGTTCGCGATCAACATTCCAAATCGAGTCAAAGCTTTGCAAGGTAACTGATGTAGCAGTAGAAGCCATATTGCTACTAGTGGACAATTGGTCACTCGATGTAGTTAGCAGACTGTTATTGTTCTGCTCTTTAGGCTCATCAGACAGTAGCGGGTTTGAGCGAGAGTCAGGTGATTCCATAAAAACGCTAACATTCCTCATTCTCATTTGTTCCTTATATTGGGCATCAGTCACCTCGTTGGAAGTAACGAAGTCGAAAAAGTCTGATTTTGACAGTTCTGGGGCAGTGGCCGTCATGCTTACCGGTTCGTATCACATTAACCGAGGACAACAGCTCGGTTTGCTTTTACAAATGTTTTCTTCATGAATCGATACCTAATGTAAAAGTTGTGAATGTGATTTTGTACTCCTATTACTTAAAATAAAAATTCTTTATTCGATTGGTCTTGTACTTTATCAGCGGCTTTTTTGCGGCGGCAACTAAAACTATTATATAGTTCTGTTATGCTCAGGTGAGACTCACTTGTAATATATCTTGGTCGAACGGTGGACCAGTTGCAATTATTTTAATTCTGACGTTCCTTTTTCCCATTCTTTAGGAATACTTAGGCTGTATTTCCAAGTTTCTTCAAAAGAAAGTAATCAAATTTAAATATGATCCACTTGTGTTCGCCATTTCACTGATTCTTGTAAGATCTTGGTGATAAATCTGAAACAAAAAGAAAGTTATATGAGTTACTTTGAGTCATTGTTATTTTCCACCTGAATTTACGTCAGTGTCTAGAATATAAAATGGTAAAAGGGATTCGATAATGTTATAGTAAGACCTTTATACGAGAGATTATGGGTATGAGAATTGAACGCAACCCTAACCGTAGATATGCGCTCTTGCTTTGCAATTATTCCAGTATATCCTTAAACTTCCATAAAGAATTAGTAATAAATAAATTATTGTGAATCAGAGAAACGATAATTTGTAAAACATATATGTAATGTAGAATATTAAAAAAATAGGAATAGAAATTGTATAGCTGTCAAATTGCAAGATATCAGTGTACAGTAGTTGGTCCGTGGAGCGAAACACTCGGTGTTTTATTTCATCTGTCAAGCGATACATTCGGCGATCTAATATATACCGAATTGTTCCGACAAATAACTATAACTGTATATTTTATTGACTTTACTCAACAACTGGCCCACTGTAACCATTACTCAAATATTTCCTAATGATGCTACGGAAGACCATGGGTAGAAACAAGTTTTAGTCCACAAATGTATCATTTTTATTGATTGACATTAAGAACCTTTTAAGAACACAATACACGCTAATATTATGTTAATCTTTTAATAATAAAATAGTAAAAGTATTTATCATATAATAAAAATGGATTGCTGAATGTGTTGCTAAGCGACTAAACTCGAAAACGGCTAGACCGATTCGACTGATTCTCTTTGTAAAGTGCTACTTTAAATTTGGTAGAGGTTCTTAGCTATAGAAAACGTTGAAGAGTTGTGAAGATAACATGAAAACAATCGTTTTTCTCATCGCATGATAGATGCGGGTCGGCTAAATATCAAAATTTGATGAGATTCGTCAAGTAAATGTTAATTAGTTTTTGAAAGTTATATTAATGGTCAAATGTAAATACTGTATTCTAGCTATGTTAATCGTTGTAAAGTTAAATTCCTAAAAACTATTCTACTATCATACCACCTAAAATCACGGCTATTCGTCCCGAAAATGGGTAGCCAATGGTCTGGAGGCTGAGTAAGGAAAAATATAGTAAAATAAATTATTTATTAACGACGAATTAGAGGCACAAATATTTTTATATATAAGTAATTCGTACATATATACATACATACATATACTCAACGCTATAGATCCCTAGAAGGGGTAGCTAGAGATAAGGAATTAAAAATTCCTCAGCCACTTTTGGAAATTTTAGTGGGGAAAAGATGGTAATATAAAGGTTGTTGGTGATGGGTCTCCAACCGCATCGCCCAAAAATTCCTTACCACCAATATCGTTAGTCGCCTCTTACGTACACCCACCGGAAGAAATGGGATAGTGTTATTCTAAGCCGACACTACACTAATTCGTATACTATTTATTTTTTACTCAAAGCATTGAAACTAATATAGAGTAACTTTGAGTAAATCTTACTAGCGAAAACGAATTTATGAGTGCTCAGTATCGGTGCCTATTTGGGTTAACGAGCGACAGCGATGCGCTTGCATCACGAAGCTTGCTACAATTTATACACTATTTCTTCGATGAATATGTGCCATCTTCTTTGAATGCTTAACAAACGTGGCTATGTTACATACATACATACATATACTCAAGGCCATAACTCCCAATAAGGGGTAGCCAGAGCCTCGGAACTAGAAACTTCTCAGCCACATTTGAAAGTTAATGGGGAGCAGATGATAGAAGTAAAGTATCGTATCAAACAAATTGTGTATGTTAAATAATGAAAAATGCATCAGGAACACAAAAACTACTCCATCTAGTTAAACTTGCACACAAGACATCGATTGATGCATTAGATAGACATTTTTAAATTTACCAACGTTTAAATCATTAAATTTCAGTAACTTTCTTTAAACAATTGATCCATCTTATGAGGTAGAGTATAGCACTCTTTATGCAACCCGCTATAAATCCGATGCAAAATTATTTTCGTCCATACTTTTTGCCTTACACTGCACATAATTTAAATCTTTTTGTTCATGAAAACTTCATGTGGGGATTATTGCTAATAAACAAAGAATAAATAAAGGAAAGAAAAAAATGTGTCTGTGTCGAAATTTTTCTTTGAAATGAGGTTTTCATGAACAAAAAGATTTAAATTATGTGATAGTTAGGCGTTTTCAACATTTGCATTCTATCTGAAAAGGTAGACAAATGGTCTTCCGAATTAGTTCAAAATTCGGAGGTAGGAAACGCAAACACTACTTAAACGTGTAAAAGAAATAAAGGATAGAAGAATTTCGTACTGGCAGCCAATTGACACGGTGGCTCAGTTGGCAGAGCGTCGGGGCGTATACCCGAGGTCGCGGGTTCGATTCCCGCCTATGTCGAAATTTTTCTTTCCTTTATTTATTCTTTGTTTATTACACTGCACACATAGCAAAAGATACATTTAGACATTAAAACACCAATAAAGCCCGTTTTACAATAATAGTAATTTACATTGTAACCTTAATAAAACATTCTATAGACACCTTTTATAGATCAATAAAGTAAATTTTGTTTGGTATTACCAAATTGCATTTTTAATTATAATTATTACCCATACAATGCTCTACTGAAAGCGCAACCTCGTAAAATTTATAAAGAACAATAAGGTAATTAAGCGGGCAAAAGCGGTGGTTCGGGTGATTCAATTTGCATGAACGATCGATATTAACAATGCGCATTTAAAGATAGTCATCTTTTATTTAAGTAGTGGATTTTTTAAATATTTTTATTAAACTATATAATTTTCAATCATAACTTTATTATTCTAATAAAAGCTTAAACTTTTAAGTGGATATGAGTATTTTAATACTTAGTATTTAAATCAAGTATAGTACATAAATTAAGTGTATAATACTCCATCGAGTTTCTGGAATCAGAATCACGTAAATAAATAATCGTTTGTTTCCAGAAAATTAGTTCCATAAATGTGGTTAGTACAATTGCAACCTTATTATCTACGTTGTAAAATCGCATAAAAATTAGTTTGATAACACGCTGTGATTAGGTTGAAGAAAAATCATAGTGGTTAATGAATGTTCAGCTATGTGAGTAATGCCTGCGTATAGTTACTTTGTAAAGCACGCGGGTATGCGACGCACGCTCTCGCCGGTAATCACTCGACGCTGCGCAGAATATGAGGAGAGCTACTCGGAGTGAACTCTGACACTATCATCAACATTGTAATTAAAAGATCGTTGATATGAGCCTTACAAAACCTCATTGGTTTTCCTTTAAAAAATATGCAGATTTCTCTATCTCATTGACTTCAGTTTTATATCAATATGTTGCTTTATAAAGTTTGATTTGTATAAAAAGTATATTAAGAATTGTATAGTTCTTAAATTTATAAACTAGCTCACTCAAATGTATTGAAATGCTCCTTGACCCATTTTTAGTTAATTAGACATCGAGTGCATTAATTGTTATTGGAATCTATAAATGTTGTGAGTGTCGTTATAATTGAATGTCGGGATTAATGAACGTATAACATAAGAGGTTGTTAAGTAAATGCAACATCGATACAGGTATTGCAGTTTAGTGCCTCTAAAAGTAATTGCGCGTCGTCGTTTGGAGATCGGTAACGGCTGCAAGGATTCGCAATCTAGTCGTGGTAGTGCTAGCCTCGCTAAACGAACTAGAGTGCGTCGAATCTGACGTAAATTATGACCAAAGTATTTGCACAAAGTGGCCTGAGCGTAATGTTCCCACGCAAGCTGCGTTTGAGTGTCACCGGCGGCTACCGAGTTACCGCGAGGATTGCGCTACCGCCGCGCCGCGCCGCCACCGTCGCCGCTCGCTATATACCTCCACTGATTACATGTTGTTATGTGTCCCCATAGACTATGTTAATGTTAGATTTTAATCGATACGATAGCTTCGACTTGTAAAATGCTAATTAAATCAGTATGTTTGAGCACGGAAGATTAGACACCGCAGATGATGATCTTTATGATATGACTGGTTGTTATTCGCGTAGCACGATGATTGCAGAGAGCACCTGAGTATAATATTATGATTAAAATTGAAATTATTTAAAATTAAAATTCTATTTAAATGTTTTGTGTATCGGACTATACATTTAGACTTTACTATAAAATTCATTGATATTATTATTTTAATACTTTTTAAAGAAAAAGATGGCGGCCCGTCACATACCTAATACATTTATTATACTGGTAAATTATCAATACAGAACAGCTTTAGGTATGTACATTTTGAACTTCTTTTAAAACACATTATTTCTTAGATGGTAAATCCTATATATTCAGCAAAAGATAAAACCATTATAAACCAGCTTGTTGAGTAATAAATGTGTTTCTAATGACACTATCAGTTTATGTCTATTCTTGTTAATTTTCTTAGTGTAATTAAAACCTTATCTCACGAAAAATCCACGTGACAGATAATTGATGCAAAGATAAGTACATAATGTCGAAACTGTCGTCCAACAGGTGTAGCCACAAAAAAGAGAAACTACAGTATTACAGCGACCGAAAGAATCGGTTATTATTATTATGGAGCAAAGGGGCGATATCCGATCTGTCGACTGCTCCAGTTTTAACACGCTCAGATCCGGTCTGCTCTTGTTACCCCGTCCACTGCCCAGTGCAGCTTTTATTATTCTTAATTCGCTTTCTTAATTTAGTGGAAAATTACAAATAAGGTTCACTGAAGGTGATTTTTACTTTGAGGAGTTACTTTGTAAGATGGGTTCTGAGAGGGATGTTTATCGAAATACGTTTTTTGAAATGTTTCTAGTAAAGCAACAGTAAATATTGCTGAGTTATTACTACTATTACTTTAAAATTTCATACTAATTGCTCATACTTCTAGTGCGTCTAATGTCAAATCTACTTTATTGTGATGACATTGTCAGCATATTTCTAGCTACACCAAAATGAAGAAAATATCATCATCAATCAATTCTAACAACAAAATAAGAAATGATCAAACACATCAACATAATATTGAAAACGAAAACTTAATAACTTTAGCTTAAGCTATGTTTAACTAAAATATATAAAAAAAACATATTTTTATGTTTGGATGAAATTGGAGTTTATAATAAATGATTTATTGAAAAGCAATAATATTTTGTGTTGATCTGGTGCTTTTTTAAACATATAAGGTCAACTAACTGACCATTTATCAAACTATTGGCCCTTGGTCGCAGATTTTAACCAATAGTTGAGTTAATTATGATTAAAACACCATTCCTTTTTTAATTATCTATCAATTATTTAAAAAACAATATTTTTTGTATTCATGCGTACGCCTCAAGTTTAAACGAAGATATATCCAACATTAATATTGCTGCTGCTTTGTTGTGCTTTTAGTCCGTTTATCTAGTATTTTATTATTATAGACGGGCGGTGAAGGACTGTGGTTTTCACGCTAAACCCGGCATGCTGCTGCACGTGTATGCAGGCACTGCGGGTGACAAAATACTGGCAAATATAGAAATATTTAGTAAAAAAATAAGGCAAATACCATTATAGGTACTTGTAATACTAACAATCTCTATTCTGTAGACCATTAATTTATTTCCGTAATTATATCTTAGCTTTTGACTTGTCGTATGTTGACCAACTAAGATTTAAATTCTATATTTTTGCGATCATATTCTTTGTTATGGATATGGATTTACTTTCATGAACATTATTGTGCACATCTTATTATTTGCTGTGTAGTGCTGGCTTAGAATGTCACTACCCCTTTCTACCCACGGGTGTCATAAGAAGCGACTAAGGGCACTTTATTAAGTGGCTTTTGGGAGATGAGGTTGGAGACCCATCACCAATGATACTTTATTTCTACTCTACTCTAGCTGTAGTTTTTAGCTCTAAAGCTTTGGCTACCCCTTTCTGGGATTTATGGCCGCGAGTATATGTGTGTATGTAACTTTTGTATTCAATGCAAAGCGAACCTGATATCTATTTATGTACTTAAAACCTCATTTAACGATTTTCACACATTTATATATCACTATCGTACTACCACTACCAATTTGCCAACAAATAACTTTTATCAATCTCAATATCCGTTTAATTGTTAAGAGTTTATGACAGTGCAACACAGTGAAACGGCACAGTTCCAATCGTGTGATTTACCGATTTACGTGTATTAGGAGTAGTAGTGGTAAATAGTTGAATGTCGTAACATAGGTAGAGTTATTTGCATATTCCGTGCGGCGTTCTGTCGAGATCCCGGAGTAGTCGTGCCGCTGCCGCCGCCGCCGCCACCAGGATGATCCACATTCAGCTCCAATCCTTTCACTGTTCTCGGCCTTCACCACACCATCGTCGCCACTGGACATCAAATGACCATTATGGTACACTGCTCGCTCGATTGCCGATAGATTGTTTCAGATAAATCTGTTTTCGTATCATGTTTCATCATGATACTAGATTATTAGTGAATGCGAGTTAAGCTCTACTTGGATTTAAGTGATTGCAAAAACTTTCTAGTTGATCAAAAAAACCTGTTAAAAATAAACTATCATCAAATTTCTCACAATAAATTAGTTTGCTAATGAGTTCATACGCAAAATCTAAGTTTTTCAAACTATCATTTCAATTTAATTACTTACACAGCAAATTAACTTTATACTGATTGATAAATTGAGTTTAACATAGATTTTGTATCCCATTAATTTCTTTCATATTCACATTACTCTTAAGTGTAATCACATTTTTTTCATGTATAATTATAATTTTGTTTGAAACACTTAGTGTTTTATACCACTATAGCTAATCTACTGTAATATACAGTAAGGTTCTGATAGTCTCATGAAATTTAAAAAATGCCATTTGGTTGGTTTTCACTTGCAAAGCATTTTGATAATTACTTCAGAAAGAAATATTTTGATTGTACTGCATCTGTGACACTTAACAAGTGATGTAAATTTCATAGTCAGCATACTCTGACAATTATTTTAATCGCGAGTTAACATTAATTGTTAATGGGACGCAAAGGAGCCGTAGGGTGGCCGAACCGGAAATACTTCGTGTGTTCATGAAGGGCTCATTTTGTAAAGCAAGGTAGGCGCGCGGCATACTTGGAGAGAAATCACGAAATAACCATTTTATTTCTTAAAACTGCTCCGGATATTGACATTTACAGTTAATTGCGGACACGTACTTGCACTGAGGTTGTTTAAGACATCTTATAAATTATGCACATTAAGGTTGAATGTATTTTTTGGTATACGATTTTATAAATTTGAATTCAACTCAGTTTAAAGTTTTAATACAAATTGAACAAAATCTATACAAAATATAATGTTTTTTAGAAGTATTACTAGTGTCACATATCATAATTTAGTTATGAAATGAACAGTGTTTGAATTGCAATTTTAATTGATTGATTTTAATTAAACATTAATTTGCAGCGCTGTACAAATCCAAAAACACTTTACAGCTTATAATAAAACTGTTAGTTGCGTCTGTTGCGAGTGAGAAAACTTCAAGCGAGTAATATATGAGCGAAGAATGACATTTGTAACCTGCGCTGAAGAATCTCGTTTATTAACGTTCAGAGATATGCTCTCTAGATAAATTTGATACGGGCTCGGGATCCAATCTCGATAGCTAATAGGTTTTGCGAAACATGCCTCGTTTGCGCATAAATCGTTTTGACTATTTCACGTGGCACCTCGCGCCGGTATTGCCCACACAACGTACATTACTTTATTTCATACTGAGGCTTCCTTTGAAAACTATGTTTAACGATGAAATATAATGAATTACATTAAAATATTTTAACACTTCCTTTTTTTAATACGAAATATTTATGAACGAAATAAGAAATATTTATTATCTAGTTTTGGACTTTTTTAAAACGTTAGTTCAATTAAGTAAAATCAAATGATTTTCGTATAAAAAAATCTAATTTTACAGTATATCATTTATATATTTCCTAAGAACATATTTTTTTATCATCTTATTACAATTTGAATAACATCCTCTCTGTTTTCCATCAACCATAGAATACAGCAACTTTTTTCCATCGAAATGAACTGACCTACTCTTGGAGCACCAATAATCATTTCAGTACACCTTTTTTATTGGTTGTATAAAATGATTTTAAGATATCTGCTTCTTAAATTATCGGACTTAAGATGTAGAGATAGTTTCTCTGATGTTATCTCAATATGTAGTCCAACCGAGCTGAGAGTGTTCTACGATACTCCAAAATTTTACTTGAGATTAATTTGTACACGAAAAAATTCAAGCATGACAAAGATTGACGATTGTTCTTAAAATTATAATGTCACACGGAAGAAAAAATAAAAAAAAAACTAATTTACTCTACTAAGAGTACATTAAGGCCAGTGGAACAATGAACTTTCTTGATAGAAAAACAAAGCGATAGAGCCGGCCGAATTCAATCCCAAACGATATCACATACAGATCGGCCCACGCGGCCGCCATTGTGACACCAACAGACCAGAAAATTGATCTTTTTTGCTTATTCAGTAAAAAAATATCTGTTTAAAATACCAACAAAAACGTTACCAGGATTTAGGTTTTACCGGAGTGATATAATTACGTAGATAGTTTATGCGACAGTGACAATTGAAGAACGCGGTGGCAGCGACCGGTGGCGGCGGTGAGGTCAAGTTCACGGAAAAGTTGAATTGTTTTTTTATAGAAATGACGTCAAAAATTAATGGATCATTGCTAGAGATTTAAACTGAACCTCACAGTTTATCTATGCGAATGAATTACCATTAGTCTAACTAGCATTTATTTAGTTTTCTTATTTCTGTTTTAAGCATCATTAAAAGACACCTCAATTGGACTGTTAAGACAATTTCTGTATTTAGTAAAAATATGATTCTGTTTTTTAATTGATGAATCTTTCTATATTAAAGTGAAGATATCCACATGGCTGAGTTGTACTTTGTCATGTGACAGTGTATCCGTAAAACGGCAATAGGCCTGCCCCCCATCACGTGAGTACATTGTCCAATCAATATTAGGGTACTCTGAACACGAGGTAACAATGTCATGTGATGTTCAGAAGTATTAGTACCTCTGCCAACCCCTTCAAGGAGATATGGCGTGAAAGTTTTAATTCTATGTTAACTTTAACCATGGTCTGTGAAATTGGAATAACAAAATTGTCATAAATATACTCCGCGTTTAGTTGGTTCAATACGAAAGACATCAACGCATATGAAAGAAATCGTGTTATTCATATATTATTTATAATGTAACATAAAAAACATTTTCAAGAAAATTGCACAGTCAGAGGAATATAAAGGTATGCAGACTTATATTTTATATACAGATGGAGTGCGCAGGGCTATTTTTTATGCATTAAAAGCACATAAATCAGTGAAAAATACATATCACACAACCCTGTATTTGACTTCAAAAACATGCTTATACACTCTTTTATTTTCTGTCAAATGCTGTTACTGCGGTCCAATATTGACAATAGAATATTACTTTTTTTCATTAACATTATTCGTCTATAGGAAGGAGGTTAGATATAACAGTTAACTGAAATTTATTGTCGAATATCGATCACTTGACGAACCCTAGTAGTATGTAATGGTAGAATTATTTAATGTTATAATAGCAATGCAAAATATATCATATTATCAAAATATATTATATCCATTTTTAAATTAATCAAAGTTCAAAGGCAGATCAAAAAGTATACTAATCCAATAATACACTAGTCACACACCCAACGTATAAAAAGCATGCATAAAAAACTTATGGATGAGCTTTGTACGCAACTTTAAAAATTTCATGTGAGCGTGCAACTAAGTTTAACAACTAATTTTTTAACTGATATAACATATCAAAACATAATTAAAATAAATTGGGTCATCGTAACAACAAAACGGTCCCTTAAAGGCCATCTCTAAACTTTGCATTCAATCTACCAAGCTAGATAGAAGAGTAAACTATTAGAAATATATCCATCTCTACATTCCAATAGCAGTCTCAACAACAAGACAAGGATAGCAACGGAAGTATTCTATAAATCGAACATTCATTGTTCTCTACTATAATTGAACAAAATAAAGACGAAGCAACGGCAATCGCGTGACTCGTGACTTTGAGATAAAAGCATGAAATAGAACGTGAGAGAGCGAGATGCAAAAGAAGGCTTTAGGGTCGACGTCCGGGCGGCCGAAGGAAAATTGGTTTCTCGAAAGATTTTTTTCGTTGTAGTAAAATAAAGAGTTATAACAGATCGACTCATTACTGTGGTGCCTTCAAAACTAAAAATTCTATTAAAAAGTACTTACAGGAATAGTCTATAAAAGTAGACATTACTTTAATCTATGAAAAGAAAAGTCACCAAAATTAAGTTACTATCAAGTAACTAAACCATTATAAAATCACACAAATGCTGAATATAAATTGTAAAAACTAATCTGTATCTCCTTTTTCAGCGTATGCTATGAAGTAAGAAACTAACTCTTAAAGCGCAGACAATATAATACTATATTAAAGATAAAAATAAAATGGCTGGGGAGCGGGCAGTGCGGTGACGCAACGCCCGTTCCCGTTGGAGATGACGTAGCCGCTCCCGACTCCCGGCGGACCCGTTACTCGCGCGTCCTTGGCTGAGTTCCCACCGCGCAGGTCGCCCAACTTGCTTGGAAGCGCACGCTGCTTCCCCCCCTACTTCTTCTTGCCCGCCTTACTACCACCATGCGTTCTGGACCTAATACTACCTAATATTGATAACTGTTAATATATAATAGGATAATATCCCTATTAAGTTATTATTATTGATTCAAATATTTTAAGTATAGCTGCGCTATATTTTACTAACGTAGCGTTATGAAACGTTTGTTAGTGTGTGTAGTAGCAAGACGGACACACCAACGAAATGTTGTACATTTCATATTCAGCATACAACCACGTTTTGGGTTGTAGTGTGCGTGCGTACATAGTGCGAGTATAATTTTATGCTAAAGTATAAGTATTAGCGGATATTTAGAAATTCGGAATTTGTAAGTTGATGTGCTTTTATTACTTTGTTACCGAGACGAATACGACATCAAAGACGATTAAATTAACAAGACTATTTAAAGACCTACACCAATTATTACTCTAGTTTTTAAACCAAATTCTGAACATAAATAGGATTTAAGTTTAGCATGTAACTGAAATAGTTTTTAAATTGTTACATGCACGTCACTTAAAAAGTATTTTACGAAAAAATGTACAAACAAAAATTTGGTAAAATTACTTAAGTGTGTTTCTACGAAACGCAAGGTTTTGAAATACTTGTATCTACAGTTATTACATCGAAATGTTTTAGTTTGTCGTTATGTTGTACAGTTAGGTTAAGCGCAATCCAATTCTATTACGGTAACTCATTTAGTATTTATTGTATTAGCGCTATTATATAAAGTGCGGGCCGACCTTGCGCAATGTCATCGACAATAGCTAGCTGAGTGTTAATTTACGTGTCTGATATATCGAGCTCTTTCAACATTCCGCGCAAAGGTCACATACCCAATGTGTGCTGTCTACTAGATCATTCATTACATAGATTTTTCTAACCTAAATCATTCCATATAGGCTGTGTTTATTTTATGAAAAAATAATTTTTGAAACGTATATCCTCAGGTTATTTTTTAAATCTGAAGTGATGTTTCTTTGTCTCTTTTATACATTTTATAGGATTAATCCGATTGTTTTTTTTGTATTTTATAATTTATAAGCACAATTTTCAAGAAAAAATATGAAAGATGATGCACTACAACATGTTGACTTTACATAACTTTGAAACTTTCTTCATTGAATTGTTATTGTAAATATAGTCCACTGCCGAGTACAATTTTAAATATATTACGTTTATTCACATAATGTGACGTCTTTGCATAAATTTCATTCACAGTGTATTTAGCGAATTAATCTCTGCGTGTGCGTGTCACAGACCTTTTCAACTACGTATGACCTCTTATATCCACTTTTTTACATTGTTGCCTACACACGGCATCTTATTTACACTCGTTTAGCTTTACTGATCGACTTATCCCATGAATGGGTAAACGATAAGGCATAGTAACCGTCTTGTTGCACATTTTTTTACAAGCCCAAGTCAACACACAAAAACCATGTAAATATAGATCACTGAATATCGTCTTTATAAACCTAGTTTTGTTTCTGAAGTACACAAATAGATAGGTGATTTTCTCAGTTTAAAATGATCTATTTAACCCGTTCGATTGCGTGAATATGATCAAGTCTCCGCACAGGTCCAATTCTGGAACGCTCTTCTTGTAGAGGTACGACTGCCCAAATTTCTACATGGGCAATTTTTTTTACCTCATTGAAACGCTATAAAATTGATTAATAATAAATGTTGAGAATATCAATAAGACGTGTTTTATTTTAACATATATATTACTTTACGTATTCGTATATGACTAATAGTACAGCTTTAGAGATTACTTATATGGCCTGTATTTTTATTACATTAAATATTCTAATAAATAAAGAATAAGTAAAGGAAAGAAAAAAATCGACACAGGCGGGAATCGAACCCGCGACCTCGAGTGTTTATTTTTTATTTATTAGTAATAATCCCCACATGAGGTTTTCATGAACAAAAACACTCAAATTACATTAAATATTCGTTTTTTTAATATTTACTTATTTTTGCAATGAAAACTAGAAATAAGTTTGTATATACATATTATCATTTTGGACATCTTCATAACACGTTTATAGTTTATCAATCTTTCTATTCAAAAGTTATCTAGAAGAGGTCGTTTTAAGTGATAAGATGGCAAATTATATTTATTTTTATTCACAACATCTATTGCTTACAGTTAGCAAATTTGAGAACAAGGTACTTTGATCCTATACAATTGGTGCAACACTTTGTTACATTAATATTTTATGCATTAAAATTTTCATTATTTAATGTTATACCTGCAAGTTAATGTTATTTATTTATTTTTCATAATCATTCTTAACAACTGTTGATTATTAGTCATAATTTAATAGAAATAATTGTGTTAATAGAAAAAACACACATAACATAAAGGTCGCGTATAACATGTCATATCTGTAAATCATTTCTAATTTGATAGCAAATGCAACTTGGTATGAATCAAGCATTACTCATAGCTGATCATGTGTAACACAATATTTATACGCAATATAAATGCATATTTGCAATTTAATTAAAATACATAGTTTTATAATTAAAATTATTTTTTGACTTAGGAACTAAGATGAAAAAAAAATGATAAGCAAATTCTAATTTACGCAAAATAAATGAAAATTTTCATATAAATATAATCAAACATTTAGCTCGGTTCTTATAACACATAATTTTTTGGCATATTTTTGTAACTTCTTTTAAATTGAACACTATATTTCTCGTAATATGTAATGTGTTAGAAACAATTAAGAAAAATTTAGTGAGTTAGATTTCCTTATCAATTTTACCTTCATTACTAAAATGTACGAGGCACATTTAAAAGAAAAATATATTTAAAAATGTAGGATTGAAACTCATGGCGTCTGCTTTTGAGGTCAAACTCCTCTTAAAAGCGACCAAGGCTGTTCAAACAGTTTTTTTCTTGTACACAAAATACGAATCTTAGAGTACCAGCAATTTATTTCAGTGTTTTTTAATCCGTCGAACATATATACATGGCATTTTTCAAATATAATAAATTAACGTTGTGTAACATATGTGTAAAAATACCAATGTAGTACACGATATCTTATTTAAAAAATATATCACTTGGCTTACATCAATAGCGAGTAAATATTTTTCCTATTTATATTTCTTTCGAATTGAATTGACCGAAATATATCTAGCACCAATACCGAACCATGGTTCATGAATCATATAAACTGCCTATTTTATATGTTTGTGTTGAAACGCCACACATTGATGAATCAGCATGTCTGTATGCGAGGATACTGTGCCGGTGTGCGTGGCGGATGCTTGTGTGCCTCACACAGACGCACACAAGGTTCAACGTACCAGTCTCGAACTATGCGAGTTCCTTGTTCCACTTTACCACTGACACTATATTATTATCGTTCAAATGGAGCTACTAGTACTTGAGCAATAGTTTTTTAATACACTAACTGCTATCCTTTAGAGATTGAAATATATCTTTTCATTTTTCCTTTTTTTATTTATAATGTCTTCTACATTGATATGATAAGAAATTAGAACCACCATAGTGTTGAACGGTTTTCATAAATACATAATTGATCTATTTATAGGCGATACAAAATGTTTTCTGATGACATATTTTGAGTCTTCGCTATTGGTAGAACGTCAAAATTAGCCGCAAACATTAGTCACACTGTCCTGTTAACCTTTAAATACCAACGGTGGAACCAAACAGCGACCGCTCTCGGAAATCACTCGCTTGCTGCCATCAATTAAAATGTGCATTAAAAATACCAACACAAAGTCATTTCCACTGCATTATCATATCCGCGTTTTATAATCTCTACTTAATAAAATAAATGCATCGACGATGTATGGTAATGCATTTCTGGGTACGGAGCATGAGCTGCAAAGTTCCATAAAAAAGACATCAACGCGCTTTCGATCATTCACATTTCTTGTTCAAGAGAAAAGTGAAAAAGTGCTGTGCGATTGTTGATGCATATAAGATTGTTCTTTATTCTTGTGTGAAATTTTGTCTAAGTTGTTTTACTTTGGAAAACAACACTTTATAAATAATTGTTACACTTATGTTTACATACATACCCTATACATGATTTTTTAAGGAATAATCGAGTTGTCCATGATATCCATGTCTATAGTATTTTTTTCTTACATCCCTAACCCGCATTTCACTATGCACACATTATTTTACTAGTTGTCTCTAATGAAAAAACACATAACTAATTATTGTGGTTAATAAAGGTAAAATAAACACAAATAAGTACACAAGAAAATACGACGCTGATTTTCGTAGATGAATCAAATTGACAAGTAACTTTTTTTTTAACTTGGTCATAGACAAACTTATTAAAAAACTTTTTGGAGTACGACTTTGTGGAATGAAATTACAACAACGATTAATAGTTTCTGTGGTTATCATACAATAAATGTATCGTTACGAACTACCTAAATTACTGAAACCTACTTGTACTTGAGCAATTAGTTTAATATAATATAATTTTGCTAATATTCTAGGTAAAATTATCGATAATAAAATAAATCGACAATGATCGCCGTTTGAATATGTTCGTACAAATTTTAATTTTCGGCTGATACTTTTCGGTTTACTTAGTAAAAAGAACGTATTTTTTTTGTCTTAGTATAATTTCAGTGGCTGTACTACCGCATCACTAACAGCGACAGATGCGCCGCGCCTTCTATATTAAACCTACTTTCTGTAGTGCAACTTGAATGACCATATGATGTATGTAACTGACAGGGAAATGTATTGGAAAGCCTTAACTATAGCGATTTGTTATTCGTTCAACAAAAACGAGCTGTCATTTTTACTAGCAACGAATGGCAAGATATTAGAGTCCAACTTATTGCAATCAGTTTTCTACATTTGTATATATCTATATTTGTATTTGATATGTAGAGTCGGTTTAGAAAAGCTCTACGCCCATAAAAGCTTTCCCGTGGATGTATGTAAAAGGGATTGTTCGGCGATGCGGTTAGAAACCAAGAAACTTTATTTAACATATCTTCCCAATTCAACTTTTAAAAGGGGCCGAGAAAATTCTATTTATGAAGCTCTGGCCCCTATTAAGAATTTATACCCGTTAATATGTGTACTTCAATTCCAGATAGCAGAAATTAATGCAAGAAAGATTGTGTCAAAAATTAAGTATTTAAATTGTACTTTTAGTTAGTTTTTGGCTTGCCTGCATACGAAGTTGTAGTATACAAATCTTAATTAGTTGGTGCAGTAACTTATTATATATTTGTTTTGTATATATGTACTGGGTTAGGCAGAGATTATCGATCTATCAACTATCCTTTAACGTACCTTAATGTCCCAAGAGCGTGAAGCAATATTTTTCCTATTCAAAACATTTTACCATAAAAACAACATTTAGAAAAAATAAATATGTTCTTTCCCAGATTTAACACTATTTGGACTTTTTTAGTAGCAGAATCTCATAATTACTTGTAAAGTCAATGAAAGGATATACAACAAAATAAAAATTGGGGAACCTGTGCAGCAAATGATTATACTTTAAAAAAAACAATTGCTTTAAATCTTACAAAAAATATTTGAACAATATGTATAGTATCCACCCAATTTGAAGTTTTAATAACAACTAAATAGCGCCAGAAACCATATTTGATCGCTTTGTGTATTGTGTGATTAAGTAAAATGTAAGTAATGTGTAATATTATAGAATGTACTTATTTTGCGATTGTAAAGTTATTATTGGTCGTCATTATAAATCGTTTGGTCGGTGTCATAAGAAGATTACGCGGCGCAATACACGATCGAATGTTGCAAAACTTAACGTACTCTATAAAGTTACTGACAGAGTTGAGACTGAGACTATCACGTACCGAGTAATAAACTATAATAAGCCTGTTAAATTCTTTCGCAGTTATAACAACAATTATAGTCTAATAAATCAGTAATAAACATTTACTCAAACAAGTTTAGCCAGCTCCGGCTGGCGTCACGACGACAAAAACACGGATACTTGGTCGCTTTAGTATAAATACAAAACGGAAGTGTACCGCGGACTGTGTCAATATGGTAACACGATTGAGCTAATGCCACTAGATTAAATATATCAATGCAAATCATGTAATTATCAGCAAGCCGGTAACTGAGTTAATGACTGTAGGTTGTGTGGGCCGATACTTGACGCCGAGCCAACTCCACGCGCACGTGAAGTGCTATTTAGAATATATTCTACGTTATACCTGATATTTTTTACAGAATTCATGAATTGAAAATGGCATCCTTATTTGACTACTTTGTGTTCTGTCTGTCAGTTTATTAGCCCAAAAAGGACACAGCTCAGCAATCTATGCCTATCGAATACTTCCTGTTGATCGAGATCATTATGTTTTTGGATATAGACATAATTAAATCACTTATTTTAGTAACTTCTGAAATATCACTCTTATTTATTTAAAGCCCTGAGTTTAAGTAATTAAATAATATAAAATAAAAGAGCCCAAATTTTGATACTATTTAAATAAATTAATATATACGGATATATTAGAGAGATCAAATTAGCTCCTAGAAAGGTGCAATGACCGGTGGTAAGGGATACTAACTCGTCTATATATGTAATAGTTTATATTAACTCAAACTCATAAACTCGCGCCGTATATCCCAAAAAAGGTTACAGAGGTATTAATTCTTCTGAACGTGATGTGATATTATTTTCACCTAGTTTTCAGAGTACCCTCATTTTGCCTAGTTAGAATATTCATATGGGGGACACGCCGTTTTTTGCGAATACTCTATCACATGGCTAAGTACGACTTCGCTATGTGAGTATACACTCGATATTTACCCTCACCGTTAGCGACCATGATAAATTAACCACACATATGACTTAAGAAAAGACGAAAAGACTCAGGATTTTCACAGTGAACAAGCTTCTCTGCATGAAAGCCAAAAAGGGCTATCATAGATATTGTATACAGCTATATAATACACGTACAAATAACATCCAAGATTAAAAAACACACATTCATATTCATCCAATAAATGAACGATCTCGGCTGGATAGCAACCCGGACCCATAAACAATTCACCTACTTACTATACATAGGACCTTTATCCTTATACACACATACATATACTCACGCCATTAGTTCCCAGGTAGGCAGAGACTATCGATCGCCACTTTGTACGATCCTGACAAACCACTTTAGTTTCGTTTACTTCGTCAGCTTCTTCATACTTCGGACGCTTGACTTTGTGAGCACACTCGCTATTTGGTTCAAATGTGTCCACCGAGGTCGTCCACTACTAACATCACCATCGCTATATAAATCTCTTGCCAATTACCTATCATCCATCCCCTCTATGAACCCATACCATCTTTATCTTTTCTTTTATATTCTGTCTTGTTTCTTTTTAGATCCTTTATTGCTTTATAATTGATTCATTCAAAATGCATTCAGTGCATACTCACGGCTATAAATCCCTAGAAGGGGTTTCCAGAGCTACAGTAGCCACTTTTGGAAAGTTGAGTGGGGAAAATATGGTAGTTTTTTTTTTTCAAATAGTGGTTGTAATACAATTTAAAAGCTTTTAAAAATGTTTTATCTTAATACAAATGAAAACTAAATAAATGCTAATTGGTTAAAACCAAAACTTTGACGTTAAACTTTGTATAAGAATCATTATCATCAACCTGCAACTTAATTTAAATAAAGTTGGGTGCTGCGTGGAAAATAACGGGTTATGCAAAACAAGTTATGTTCAAAACAAAGAACCTAATTGTCTCATATATTTTAAAATATAAGTACTTGTATTGATTCTAATATACTTGATGTATTATTGAGGATTTATTTGTAAACTTTGTGAAATTGATGAGTTAAATAAGTTGTAAGCCTCGCATAGCCTTAGTGTGCATCTTTAGTGATATATCTATACGCATATATATATTTAGAGTTTCTAATTGTAATATAAAATAAACACTATCAACTAAACGCATATGAACGCAAATGGAAAACGTTCTTACGAAGGCAAAAGTCCGTAGTGGAAAGAATAGAAGAGCATGTATGAAAGAATGATGAATATGACAGAATCAAGAGAGATTTGTCAAGATCGTACAAAGTGGTAATTTATAGTCTCTGCCTACCCCAATGGGAACAAGAGGCGTAATAAGTTAGTAAGCTTAGGCCGTGTTCAAACCAAACTGACTGTAAGCCGCTGAAAGTGAGCGAACGTTACGCAGTTTATTGTATTTCCATACATATTCACTTTTTCGTCCACACATAACCGACAATACGTTAATACGCTATGCGTAGACGCTGACATTCGGCGGCTGATTAATATAGCACGTCACTACGCTCCGCGGACGCTGATTGGCTACGTAGCTAAACGTCAGCGTATTGGATCCAGATCGGACCATTGACGTATTGTAAGCTATAAGCGTATAGTCAGCATACTGTGAACGAAAAATGCCGTTTATTTTCACGTTTACACTGGGGCTCATAGTAAGCCTGCTCACATTCGGCGGCTTACAGTCAGTTTGGTTTGAACACGGCCTTATGGTGTATCACACAGTAAATGTAAAAAAACAGTATATTTTTATTTGGCTGTGTTTTTGTTCCTCCTAAATTGATGGTACTTTCTCTGGTACGAGTAGATAGCATATGCAGCAGATATAAAGTAGGTAAAAAGCCAAAAAAATAACTTTTAATAACCGTGCATATTTATGAATATAAATAAGTTATAGATATAATAAATAATAAAATCGTTTATTATGGTTGTATTGTATTGTAAAAAATATTCTAGATTAACTTATTGAACATTTTTGTGCGCAAAATTATCATATAATATTAACATGTTTTTACAAACACTGTGGTTAAGATTTCCAAAGCATTTTATAAGGTTTCTGTTTCGTGTTTAAACACAGTTCAGTGGCTTTTTTCTCACCTTACAAGTTATGGGTGTAAAAATGCTGTTCAAATTGTTGTAAAAACCACAAAGTAAAGGATTTAATTAATATTGAATTACAAAGCTGTATTGTTTTCTGGAACTACAATAAATCATTAATATACCGTTGAGAAAAGCTAAAACAAAAAGCTAAAACGTGCCCTTCAAAGAATCACTATTGGTACTTTATCCTACAAATGTCTAACTAAAGAACATAAAATTACCGAAATAGACCCGGGGAAAAAAGCTTTGAATTTTCACCTGCAACCTCCTGGTCGTGAGCGAAACGCTCCGACCATTAGATTACGCAGGTAATTTCCTCTAATTTCTGCATTTTTTAGAAATATTTTTAAAGTTATCATTATTGAAGTAATAAATTAATACATTTATTAATTAGTCATTTTAAGAAAACGTTATAAGTAATATGAACTGAGAATTCCATTAAGCTGTCTATTTCCCAAAATGGTAAATTTTATAGCATTTACTTACCCTAAATGAGCGCCGCAGCTTTTTGTTTTTGCCAATTGTATCTGTAAAATATTGAAGCAATTTAGTATTACGGAATTTTATATCTTTTGAGACAATTACCGGTTGCCTTTTCAGTTTCTATAATAAATTTTATTGGCCTTACAATGAAAACATAAGAAACTTGAAATAAGTCAGTAATCTCACATATAATGACTTGTTCAAAGAACTTAAATGTAACGTACTACTATTTCATAAAGATCAATTTTCTTCAGCACAAAAGAAAGGTAAACACAAAATACACTCTCGCATTAGCCCATTTTACTAAAATTTCACAATCTGGCTGTCAATCCATCTTTTACCAGCTGCATTTCATGATCCGTGATAGTGAAACAGCTGAAATGTTCACATAGATGTTTCTTTTATTATATGGTGTACAATCTTATCCCCACACAACTTACAAGTACAAATGTGGCTGAGGAATTTCTTATTCCAAAGCTCTGGCTACCCCTTCTAGAGATTTATAGCCTCGAGTATATTTATTTCATTTCTTTACGTATTTTTTTATTACCGTAAAGATTATGTAAAAGGGCTCCGATGCAACAATCGTATTTTTTTGCTAGTTCTACTGTACATTGATAAACGCAATAAACTATGTAAAAACACGTATTAATTACAATTTAAGGGCTCCGATACCGCAGACTAGTTTTTTGTCCTTTTATAGATGAAACTGCGGAGTCCTTAATACAATACTCTAAAATTACATAACTAATAATAAAAAATTGCTGTGTAGTGTCGGCTTAAAATAGCGCTACCCCATTTCTTTCGGTGGGTGTACGTAAGAGGCGACTAACGGTATTGGGGTTTTTAAGGGATTTTTGGGCGATGAGGTTGGAGACCCATCACCATCAACCTTTATTTTACCATCTTTTCCCCACTTAACTTTCCAAAAGTGGCTGAGGAAATTCTAATTTTTTAGCTCTGGCTACCTCATCTAGAGATTTATAGCCGTGAGTATATAGATAGATAGATAGATACATGTATGTAATAATACAAAACTCGGCCCACTTTCTTTTTATTTGGAATTTTTCTACGCAACGGCTCCTGTTTTTGACCGTAATCCACTAAAGAATGCCATTAATTGGCATTTGGTCAACGTATTAATTAATTAAACTCGACATCAAAGATTAAAATAATACATTTATTAGTTTTGGAATAGCGTTTGGTGCCTAAACTGCGATATTAAAATATACAAAAATCAATTGAAACGAAACTGAAAATTTAGATTTTCTCATTTCATATATTTACAGCACCCAAAGCAGGAAAAATTAATGGGTACCGCTTCTCAAAGCTATCAGATAATACATTCTTAATATAGTAATTGTTAATAAAGGAAAATATAGAGGTACATTTTTTTAAAATGGTAGAAAATGAATCAGGAAATCAATTGGCGGTCATTTGAAACAAAGGAAGGTTGTTCTTTAGAGAAATGTTTTTTCATATAAAACCTTTTATACATTTATACGCTTTGATAAGGCATGTCATTTCGATTCGTTACACTCTGTAAATAATTTTATTGTTATGGCCCTTATAAAGATGACTTTATCTCATGCGACAATTCAATTATATTATGTGATTTCAATGATTCGAGGAATCATAATTTTAATACTATATTTTTTCATGAGGTACAATAACGTTTTGGTGTACATTCGGTTGGTATACATACAAATATATGCAAAATTGTAATTATACCAAACTTTTTCACATACATTGTTCCGGCACATCACTAGTGCTCGTAAATTATTATAAAACGTTTGAGGGTAGTGCGTCATGCTACCCACTTATTCTTTGTCACTTGCGTACGATTCTTGTTACTGTTAACATCATTTCGGCCACGGTGTAATTATTAATCAATACACGCAATATATCCTGGAGTCAGATATTTTATTACTATTACCATCCATACAATCCATACATAGTTCCTGAAGGATTGAACATACATATATATATTCACGGTTATAGATCTTAAAAAGAAGAACACCTAAAACAAATATTGGAATATTTGTATCGTAGATTATAATAAAATACGAAAATCATTTGATACAATTTTCTCAAAGGGTATAAAAATACAATACATCTGCAGCTGCGGCCAGCGTCCATTACCTCCGCCGGCGCCGCGCCGAGCACCGAACCGCCTTAAGAAACGATCTCATAGAAAGTAGAGCAACTCATTTATTTGTCGACTGCATCGGCGAAAACCATATGAGAGTGAAAGAGACAACACGACGCCACTGGCTCATTAAAATAAAAATCCGATTTTTGAGCACGCAAAACGAAATAAAAGTTTGCCGCAAAATTTTGCTCGACTTATTCCAAAAAAGGCGTTGCGAACGCCTCCACACGATGCGATCGTGAGATACAAGTGCACGGAGAAACCAAGTTAACCATGGGGAGCTGTTTGGTGGTCATTAAACAGGCTTCGATAGCCCAACTGACAAATCTCTTCCGATTTACGCTCTTCATACCTTCTGCGGAACATATTCATAAATTATCTGATTTCTACTGAAGTTAAATTTAGACATTATTTAAGTTACGATTATGTATAATATTGAGATAAAGGGTCAAAAATTTAAATAGTAATTAGAAAACGAGTTTCGGTTAAGTAGTTATATTTTTATAGTTTATTTGAAATAACTTGTTTTGTTTAATAGACGTGAATTCAACGCAAATTTAATAGAACACAACAAATTTAAACAACGAATTGGAAGCATTACGCTTGAAATCATAATCATACATATTAAATTTCATACACAAAGTGCGATTCCAGGTAAAAATCATGCTTAGGTAAACGTTTCTTTTTTCTGAGTAAAACAAATATACTTTAAATAAATCTCGTTAAATATTAATATAAAGTGTAGTTAGAGTGCTTTTTATCGCTACATTTAATTGCATAACAAAAAAGTTTTCTGGTGTTGACTCTGGCAGATTATTTAGATACAGTTAAGATTAAGCGAGTCTGTAAGTGTAATTGTAAATAATTTCTTTCCTGTAAATACTTTAATTACAACAACGATGTAATAAATATTTATAGAGGTCTATTATTCTACAAGAACTTAACAGACATCTATTGTTCAAATATCGAGCATTGCCACTCAATTAATTTGCGAAGATAAGATATGCCTAGTCTATTCGTTAACTATTTTGGAAACAAAACAATATAACTTAGGTTCATAGATGAATGGTAAGCATTCTTAAAACTTACATAAGTAAAATCAAACTATAATGAAATTTGTATCAAAAGCACTTTCGTAATCCACATTATTCAACTAATAACACACTAATTCTCGTTCTGCCGCGTCGCGCTAGCGCAAAAGACATCAACGGGAGCGCGCACTTACATGTACAAAGCAAATTTCTAGAAGAACAAAAGATATATTGCATGAAAGCAATCATATACGATTCAAATAATTTCATTTCATGTGTTACGTAACATTTTCGAAGTGATATAATATAAAAATAATTGAAAGTCATGGCAGTGCAATAAACAGAAGAACTAAAACAAAATGAATTTAGAATTGAGGAAGATGTTTGAGAAAATAATTTAGCACCTAAGGTTGTTAGTTATTGTTTAATTTATTTGGTAAATGTAATAGCTATGTTAATTTCAATAGTTGAGCACAAAAAGTGGTCGGTTTGTAGTATCCGCCCGGCCGAACGACTTGTCACGTCAATCAAGCAGAGAAACGCAGCCACCAGCCGTTCTCAAACCATGTTATTGAACTTTTAAGGTTCTCGAATGAATTTTGAGAGATCTTAATTAAACCCTGAAAAAGTTAAATTTAGCTGGTAGTTTCCGATAAAAATAAATAATATCTGAATTTATATTATATTTAAGAAACTGATTTATCAAATGTTTAGATCAAAAAACAAATAGCATTACTTTATTTAATTTGAAATCAAACAATATTTTTAATTCAGTCTTATAGAAAACCGATTATTTTATATCGAGTTCAAACCTAAATTCTTCAATGTCCGAAATATACCACGGAGGTCATCAAACACCAATAACTGAGTTATCAAAGTTATTGATTAACGTTAAGTGTTTGTAACGAACGTTTACTGAATGAACTATATTTGATTGGATTTGATTTGATTTAATACTTCATTATACAGTAAGCCCTTGCTGCTGGAAGTTTACATTTATCAATTACGTTAATCGCCAGATCTATGAAACGACCTTTGTAGCAAAAGTTATTGTTAGGCTCCTATGTCCGGTTTGCGATAACTACAAAATAAATCTTGAATACTACAGTGTTTCTTAAAACTTTTAGTAACCAATATTTTTGTAATATTACTATTATAGAAAAGGAACCATTGATCGTAAAAATAAATGGCATACTTACGCGCCCATCATAAGTTTTACTATTTAATTACTTACCTTATTGGTATGCTAAAACTTTCTATCAAGCAAATTAATAGTTTAATATGTTGTGTATTATCACATCGTTTTGAAATGTACATGTTAGTACAACCTAATTGTTATTAAAATAAGAAATAGCCAATGAGTGCTGAACTGCTGACGTATTTAATTCGTTCGTCAAGTTAAAAAATAAATAAGTTGCACTTGAAATTGCACTTCCTGCTCCGACCGCCGCTTTATCTGGAGCAGGTTTTTTTATGATCGACAACTCGCAACTTGGCAACGCAATTTATTTACCTACGCTTGGATACAATTTTAAGGCTTCGTTAAGTATTCGTGATTTATTTATATATGTTGTTCTTTAACAGTCCATTTTATTCGTATCAGAATTTAGTTGGTTTTTGTAATACATATTATTATTTCACTTTAAATATTAGTACAGAAACATATTTAATATGTATATGTTACTTTTTTTATTAGTTTTAAATGAACATATATATATAAAGTTTATTTAAGTACATATAATTTAAAAATAAATATTATTTAAACCCTCTCTTACGAGCGACCGCAGTGTCTGGCGGCGCGGCGGCGTTCGTGCGTGAGTCCGTTTCTCTACATTGCATATCGAAGCGAATCACGATCTAAGATTCCAGTGGAAGTGAGAGTGATCTATTTATGAAGTTACTTTTTGTGCTCTTGAGTCATTGCCAATAGCGAGCACATTTTCCGGGATGTGTATGTACCTGATGTATTGACCTACGCACAGAAGGAAGACAAAACAAGGTGTTCTAGTTTTTGCGGTTTTTATATGTATAGTAGAAATGTCGGTAGATTAACATAAAATGGCTATTGAAAGCTTATCGATAATGTTAACAAGGAGTTTATATAGGAATGTAATGATCTACATCCGTAATACAATGATTGTAGTAGCTAGCAGGGCGCATGTTTGATACTCTATATAATTTAAAACACCATTGTACATACAACATGTGGCAAATAAATTCTGATTCTGATTATACTAGTATCAGTGCTATCACGCTTTTGTGGGCCTGGCAGGTCAGTAGGTGCGATGTTTAGCAAGGTAGCCGGAAGTTCCTCACCAAATGCACAATCGCAATAAGCTAAAACTCTCACGAATTTTTCTCCCAACACTTTCACGTCTTCTACTAATTATTATCCACTTTATCGAGCATCTTCAATTTGATTTACGGTCCAGCTCTTACATAGCTCAATTGGTATACTTTTTCTTTTTGGCAAAGTAATTTGAGAGTAGATAAGTAAGACTAATGCCAATAGATGTGGCCTCACTCTTCGAAATTACTAATCACCGCATTTTTTTGTTGAACACGAGGTTTATTTGATATTGATTGATATAAGAAACGGTTTAAGCCTTTTTTTAATAAAAAGGGCTTTTAAATCTTTTAGCGGTTTCACCAACACATCACGTGTCTATTTTTAGGGCCGCCTATTGGTAACGATTTATTAATGTGAATGATGTTATTAACGATTGAAAACACAAAGTGGTCTAGGGCCGGCCCGGGATTGGAACCCACGCCTATATGCATGATAGCCGGCTGATCTATTCAGTGAACTATCATGGTTGCTTAATTTTATTATCGGCATCTTAAATACTTTTACATTTAAATTTGCAATTTAGGTCTTCCTTGATTTCGAAACATTAACATTTATACGACATTAACATGATTTTAAAAGGTTTAATCAAATAAATTTAATATGTTCTATATGTATCGATAAAATTAGTAAATAATTAAGGACCATATCCGGCCCTCACTGACGTAGTTACTCCTTCCGAACCAGGTTACTAATTTCTATGTCTTTTAACAAAGATTAGTTGACATTAAAGTACACTTTTGGGTGTGAGTTTGCAAAGATGTAATTAAATATTCAATATTGCTTGCTGCTGCTGTAGGTAGGCTTGCTTGAAGTGTTTTGTTTTCTTTTAGACATGAATTTAAAATAATCAAATATGACAAGTGCAGCTAAAGCAGACCGAAAACCGCTGCTTTCCTTCCCCCTCACCTGTTTACTCACTCATGCCTCTCCTATAATAAGTATTTGTCAACCAACTTAAAACAGGGTTGGCAAATTAAATCCATTTGTTTTTAACATATCTATAACTTTTAAATTGAATATACTTCGGCACAAAAGTAAATTGCAGAGATATATTATATGTAGTGCAATAAAAAAATAATGGATGCTATTATGGAGGATATAAACTTAACTATGGGATTCCGCTTTATTCAATCGCTTATGAAAATGCTTGATTCAACATACTCGTACTTGAAAGAAAGCTTGGCATTCTTTTTCACTTTAACTTTCAGGCTTTTAAAATGTATCAGATGTATGTTCACTTATTAATAGGTGTTTAAAACCTTCTAGTATGCTTGTAGTAAAAAGTGTTGAACATCCTTTAAGAGGCAATGACAGAGCCGGGACACCCCTACCTGTCGCGATGAAAGTGGTCGGCCTGGTCGCGCGTCTGCGCGTCTAATAGCGGCTCATCCTGTACTCTCGCGGCCGAGGAAGCAATACATCAATCGTTCAGCCGACCAGCTTTTCTACATCTTCACCAAGATTGCTAACTAAACGATCACCGTAAAATTTAACGTTTAAGACATATTTACTACACAAATATAGGTACTCACAAATGTAAGGTCTAAAATAATGATAATAGCACGAGTAAAAATCAAGAATGTAAAATTTTCATGTTACCATTCGCAATATAGATAGCTTAAGTTTTCAATATTTTCATATATATAGCGGCAAGAAAGTGAAAACAACTAGACTTACTGAGAGCTATTGTAATTTGTAGTAAAATTTAACTGTTTTTTGCTGAGTTTCATTTATGTACTTTTCTATTTTGTTAGAGGAAGACTATTCAATTAAGCTGGGCGACAGCTTCGAGAAGCAGAGAAAAAGCATTGATCAAAAAGTAAGTTGGTATGTTACTTTCAAATGTAAACAGTGATTATTTACACTGTCAATCAAAAACAGCTACTTACTGATTCTATAAACACGGACCTGTGATAGTTAAATTTCTTTTCCGTGTACAAAACCAATTCACAAATGGCGTCGAGTAAGTGATTAAATTGGTAAGTCTTATTGAACCAAGCATGACACTAATTCGGCGTAGGACAGAACGCTATTGATTTCTTTGAGCACGCTTTACGACTCAGCTGTTCGGCTAAAACTATATTCATGCTTTGATTGATATTACAACAAATCATTTAAATATATTGCGAGTATTAAACAGCAGATATTGAATGAACCGCTGTGTGAGAACATGCGGTGTCGTCATAGTTAACTTTCCATCGTTGTCTCTTTTAGCGTCATCGGCCGGCCGCTAGCGTGCGTTGCGTCGAATATAGCAGTCATAGAACCGTAACAGGTACCGTGGAAAAGCACGCCGCCTCGTCATGCGATGCACTGCAAGATGCACTGCCTGCTAATAAACACCACACCTGCATTCGCTTGAGTAACATTGCGCACATTACGACAGAAAACATCCTTTTTAATTGGAGGAAATGAGAGTACTTTTGATTAATTTAATTTTAAAACATAAAATGTTAATACATGTATATATATGCTTGAGGTATTTTATCACAGCTTGAGCGAATATACTGCCATATGACTAAGAACCAATTCAGAAATTGAACATGACATCTGCCTATAAAACTTACACGACCTTACATAACCCGTGTCTATACTAAGTAAAATGCATTACAGACCTTAGGTCAAAGTAAATTAACTGTTTAAATTATTTGCAATATTTTAGCATAGCTGAAACATAAGCTTGGTAAAATATTGAATGCTAGTGGAGGTTTTGTAGTCAGATGTGGCATGTATAGCAAGACAAGATATTTCCTGATTTGCCACGCGGCGCCTCGAGCGACCAAACCTCGTCGAAGAATGGACTTCGAAACACATCCCATTGTATAGGCAATCTAGATTTTTATATGTAGTTTTATATGCACGGTGATACCGTCTTGGCTGTCAGCAAGTATAGTTCATTTCCCAGTGGTCAAAGGATTCAACCAATTATATCTTCTGCCTTGTTGGCTAATATTACGGTGTCCGGTAACAATATAGTTATATTTTGACGTATGTATAGTTTGATCATTAAAAAATGAGCCCTAGGACAGCCTTAAATAAGAACAAGCTCATAAAATATCGAATTTGCAAATGTTCAATTATACTGAATACCATTATTAAAAACTTCATACTAACTGCTGAAAAACTATTGTTCAATCTCGAGACTACTTGGTTGTTTCGAAATTGAAACAAGATTTTAGAACTGATTGACTCACTTTTAGAGGCGATAACTTTTTAATAAATATTCTTTTAAATAGATAAATGCCGTTTTTTATAAATGATAGGGGGGGGGGGACCATAGCCAGCTATGATTGTCGTAACAACATAAGTTTTACAGCATTATTTTTTGTAAAGTTTCATAAGTCTCGAGTCTTTGAACAGTTTGGACCTTCGAGTCTCTTGGGCGAAAATATAAATCAAACACTGAAAGCTGTCCTAAAAGTCATCCTAAGATGTAAAAATTATAGGAATCATTTAATATCGCTTTAAAAATAATAATAAATATTTGGTCGGAATAAGTTATTTCCTTACTGTTATAGAAAAACCATTATTTCAGTAAGGCGTATAAGTCAATAAATAGTTTATTTTGAATCTAGTAGCACCGACACACATTTGTTGTAATACAAACAGCATTGCAATGATTGTTTTAGAGAGGGCTTTTCGCACCTATGTTCAAATAAGTTGAGATGAAAAATGAAACATCACCAGTCACATACATACAAAATACAGTAAACATCTAAAAATAGCTTTGATAGACGAATGGCAAATATTTGTTAAATATTTATATAGATGAGCAATGACACAAAGACGCAAACGAAAAGAAGTGATAAGGTAATTTTAGATTTGCTTTTTTTTCAGTATGCTCATTTGGGTAAACATACTATTTTATTCCATCTCCCTCGAAGCGAAATGAAAAAATAATATTAGAAATTTAGCAACATTATTAAGATGCGACATAGAACTAAGATTATAGTGCAAGTCAATGGCTGTAAGAGCTTTTGGGAATTAAAGCCACTTACATCCTGAAATTCCTGAAAGACATGGTAAGTTTCATGAGAAGCTAGGTCTTTGGGAAAAACATTTAAGAACGGGATAAATGTAAATCGATAAGTGGCAGAAAAAGGTTATAATTATGTGAACGCAAATGAGACTATTTAATTTTAGTCAAAAACTTTTACTTACTAGTTATTGCTAGTAAAGCAAATATAATAAGAGGATGTAGTTCCTCGTATTCAAGTGTGCATTTCTATATCTTACCAACTTGGGCAACATGGGCCCATTGAATTAACCAGTTTTTTAAAATTAATTTAATTTGACCATGATGCATATACATATAAATTACCATAGCACAATAAAAGTAACAATATTAAGCAGAATCTGGTTTCAATAATATGATTCATTTTGATTTGCTTTCATCTCTAGGAAGCAGACAGCTTTTGAGTTCACTAAAAATATTTGTGGAAAGTTTTGTTAATGTTCACTTGACCAATATAAATAAATAAATAAATAAATAAATATATATGGACATATTACACAGATCAAGTTAGCCCCAAACTAAGTAGAACTTGTATTATGGGATACTAACTTAACGATATATTTAATATTATATAATACACATATAAATAACATCCAAGACTAAGAAACAATCATTTATGCTCATCACATAAATGATGCTCTCAGCGGGGATCGAACCCGCGACCTCCGGACCGAGAAGCTAGTCACCTATCCACTCGGCCACGGCTGTCGTCAAATTGTGATTGTGAGTGATATAATGTAAAGCATTTACTTGAGAAAAAATATAATAATTTACTTTTCAATTCTTCGATAGTGCTCAACCAAAATACTTACGGGCCGTGCAGTAAAGTGTTTCAAAAGATAATTGCTCATTTATTAAAGGGCAAGAATCTCTTTTACACAATATAATTATTTAGATTCTGTTTCGATTTACGTCTGGAAGAATAGTTCTTTATTCACTTATGATGTTTTATTTATTAAATAAACCAAAACGAATGGCAAATTTAAAGGAGTCCAATTTTTTCGCTTTCTAAAACAAGATAGAAACTAATGATAATAAAAAACTTAATCGGCAATTGGCCTAAACAATAACACTGCTAAATGTCGAACGATCAGAATTACTCGATAAAATAGAAGGCGTGGGTGAGGTCGCCCGGCTGGCGGCTGGCGGCTCAGCTCACGCTGGTCACCTTTGGAGACTATACCAACCTCCAACCGGATCTGAGCTCCAGAGAAACTTATACTTAGACTTTGGAAACACGACTATTTCAAATAACACTAATATACATACAAAAGATATTCGGAACTTAATCTGGTTAAGGTGCCGTTGGTTCAGCGAAAAATATCATCTCAGGGGGTGCGGCCCCCGCGGGCGCGGGGAAACGCCTGCGCGCCGATCGAGCGGCCGTCTCACCGACGCGACGCCGCGTGCGCGCGTTTTAAAAACATACAGTAGGGTAAGCAATACAGTTATTGTCAACTCGACAGTTTTAGCCACTCGCAAATATTTTCTATGGTATGGGTTCGGACATTTGTTTATGATTATTTACATTTTCTTTCTAAAATATTTACGAGTGGTTATAACAGTCAGGGTGACGAAAACTGTATCGCTTACCCTAGGTTATCAATTTCAAAAATAGTTTCTACCATGGCCGTTTACAATATAAAATGTAATGATACGATAGATTTGTCTACCCCTGTCAGTTAATACAAAATTATTACAGTGATAATTTCATAACTTTTGCCGTGTCGTGTCGGCTTAGAATAACACTACCCCATTTCTACCCGTGATCGTAAGAGGCGACTAAGGGTATAGGGGCTTTTTAAGTGATTTTTGGGCGATGTGGTTGGAGAACCGTCACCGAAATCATATATTATTACCATCTTTTCCCAAATCAACTTCCAAAAGTGGCTGAGGAATTTCTTATTCCAAAGCTCTGGCTATCCCGTTAAGGGATTTATAGCCGTGAGTATATGTATGTATATAATTTTCAGTTTACACCTATTAGTAACTATTTAATATTATTAATTGAAATAAGAAGTTACTTTAACGGTTTTGTTCTTTTTCCCATTCCTAATAAATTAAACAATAAAATATAAAAAGGAGTGCAATCTATGAATTCTTTTATATTTGCTAATGCTAACCGTACGCACGGTCACTCTCACGCCTACATTGACGCGCATCGTATACAGATAGGTCACTCGCACACTAACGGCGCCGCACGCGCGTAAATTGTAAGATCTGTAACACAAGGCGCGCGCGACATAGGTCCATCCCCTAAGGCAGCTCGCCGAGCACTAAGCGGGCGGCAGGCGGCGCTCGGGCACGAGTAGGACTGCGAATATCGATGTTTTTAAAATATTTGTTTTATTGAATTTATTAAAAAGAAAACTAATCGCCAATTATTATTAGAAATACAAATGCTGAAATTATGATGCAAGTTATATTTAAGTAGGTAAAATAAATAAAATAAAAAACCATTTTAAAGAGTGTAATTAGAGGTATGTTGGCGATTTTTTTCTATCGAGCGAAAATTTATTAATCATGTTTCGAATCGCCAATTTCACAGCAGAAAAGTCTCAAGATTTTGATGTATTTTTTTCAAAACCATATTGTTATAAACATTCGCATTATAATGTTTCAAAAACTCTGTTCGCTGCACTAACGGCACCTTAAACATTACAACTCGAACAATTTAACATGTACCATTTTTTACGCATTCTTTCACATACGCCTTTCATATACGAATACAACTTGTAACATTCAAATCCACTCAATTTAAAGTGAAGTTAGTAGTTTAACTTAATAGCTTTTCGTATAAAACCTGCAATATTGAAATATGATATTTAAGTACCCTTGTATTAAAATTATCGTAAACGCTTTACTTACCCGCCGTAAGTTGTTATTACTTCTTGTATGATTTATTGTTATGGACTTGTGAAGAACATCAGCAAACATATTATTATTCACGATAATTAGAGAAACAGTTTCCTCATATTTACTTAAGTTAAAAGTTCAAACCAATACTGAGATTTCATTTAATTGGGAGGTACCTACATATTATGTAGTCGGTAAGTACCAGAGGAAGAATCATTT